>JAUDJI010001042.1:0-11727 GCA_037389245.1 Oryzias sinensis | reverse complement strand
GCCAGGGGGGGCAGTGTGTGCGCGTCCCCCCTGTCCTGTGAGCTGAACACCGCCATCACCTGCCGGGAAGACCTGGCTCCATCACCCAGACCCTCCAGGAGACACACCCACCCTCCTCCAGGCTCCGCCCACAAACCGGGCCTCCCTGCAGACGGCCGCCAGCGCAGACGGCGCCGCACCACGTCTGTGCATTCAGACCCAAATGTCGCCACGGCAACCACAATAACCAAGTTCCAGACGCCGCTGGCGGACGGAGCTAAAGCGGGCAGGTACGGCTCACATCGGGGTGAGTCAGAGAAGGTGTGGCCGTCTGATCATGTGACCTCCGGTCCTCAGGTGTGGCTCCGCCCAGCGCCCCGCCCAGCCACCAGTGAAGGACAAGTTCAGGTACCAGTATGGCAACCACAGCCGTTACTATGGTTACTGCGGTTTCTACGGCGGCCGCTGTGGACGTGTGGGTGTGGAGGAGGACCCTCGACTCCGCCTCCTGGCTGCTGATTGGTTCAGAGATAAGACTGTGCTGGATGTGGGCTGCGGCGCCGGTCACATCACGCTGGCCGTCGCACGGAAGTTTAACCCCTCCCACATCCTAGGGGTGGAGCTAGACAAGCATCTGGTCCACGCCGCTAAGCAAAACATCAGACACTTCCTGTCACATGACACGGTGGTCGCACAGCGCTCAGGAGAGGAGGAGGGGCGGGGGGAGGAGCTCCACCAGGCACTCGGTCTCCCCCCCTTCCCGCTCTCCTTCAGGGTGAGTCGGGGGCCCATCTGTGGCCCCTCCCTCCTGCCTTCATCCACCACCTCCAGGTTCCCCCACAACGTCACCTTCATCCAGGTGAGTCCCGCCCCCACAAGCTCCGCCCTGAATCTGGTTGTTTCCAGCTGCATCCACCTGTGACTCCTCCCTCAGGGGGACTTTACAGCAGGCCGGGAGGCGTGGCCTGGGAGGGGTCAGTATGATGTCATCATGTGCCTGGGCCTCACGAAGTGGGTGCACCTGCACTCAGGTGACGAGGGCGTGGTCAGGCTGTTCAGACGGGCCTATCAGAGCCTGTCGCCGGGCGGAGTGTTGATCCTGGAGCCGCAGCCGTGGAGCAGCTACAGCCGCAGCAAGAGAGTCACAGTAAGGTTACCTGCAGCCCCCAGGTGAGCCGTGCACGTCACGAGTGTGCACGCTGTGTTTCAGGACGCCACGTTCCGCCGCTTCAGGAGCCTGAGGGTCAGACCGGAACACTTCACCTCCATCCTGACGGACAGTGTGGGCTTCAGCTCCTACAGGCTGCTGACACACACAGGTGAGGGCGGGGCACTGAGGAGGGGGGCGGGGCACTGATGAGGGGGCGGGGCACTGAGGGTCCTGTATTCACCTGCAGGCCGTCATTTGTCTTCTCGATGTTCCAGATAACAAGCGACCCGTCTACCTGTTCCACAAAGGCCCCTCCCAGCGGAAATGAGCCCAGAGGCCACGCCCACGCGTGTGTCTGATGATGTCACTGCAGAGAGCGTGCTCAGTGCAGCTCTGCTGCCATTGGTTCACAGGTCGATCAGCTGACAGGTCATGTGACCACACTCAGAATAAAGATGGCGGTTCTGGTCCGTGTTTGCCGTCTCTCCTTCTCCTGTCTGGGTCAGAACCTCTCAGTGTCGAGGGGTGGAGCTGTGAAACAGAACATTTCCAGAGTTTCAGAACTGAACCAGAACCTTCCTCTGATCCACGGGGCAGTCAGACGTCTCTGGATCCCTTCAGGGTGGAGGTGGGGTCTCTGGACAGGTGAGCTGTCCATCACAGGGTCTCCACACCTGAGGCCAGGCGGCTCATGGTCTGAACATAAATGATCCAAATGGGATTTGAACCTGCGTGACTGCAGAACCTTCAACCAGGTGGTCTGCAGGGCTTGAACAGCTGCTGGCCGAACCAAGCAGGTCAGACGCTGATCCACAGGAAGACCTGCACATAGCAGCACCTTCAGAGGGTCGACACCCCCCCCCCCCTTCCCCGTGTTCATGGAGGTCCAGTCCCTCAACGCCGGGGGCCGGCGTCCCGCGGCTCCCTGGAGCATTTTCAGAAGTGTTTGAAAATGTCAGAAGATGAGGAGAGAAATATGTTTGACGTTTTGACCTGGTTTCTGTAGGAGGACAAACATTCTGAAGGTTTCCATGTCAGAATGTTGAATAAATATTACATTTCAACATGACGCCTCAGACACGTTTCTACCAGCAGGGCGGCAGACCGCTACACAGCTGGCTGTTTCTAGAAACAGCATCTGTGTGATTTACCATGGGGGGGAAATAAAAACACCTGGGGAGAACAGAGGGTTCAGCCATTCTGGACTGAATGTTTGCATTCATGGCTAAAGCAGAAGGATGGACTGAATGTTTGCTGGGTAGAGAGAAGGTGTTAAATGAGGACAGACGTTAGCAGGAAGACGTGCTGCGTTTACAGCCCTGTATCCAGCTGGGAAAGAGAAACTGTGTGATTGCTTTACTTCTGCAGAGCACTAATAGAGTTAAGAAGTGTCTGCATCTCCAAACTCCACTGATGGAAGGTTAGCTGCAACCTGGAGACAATAAAGGCTGGAAAAGCGTCACAGATGGATTCTTTCATCAACATAGAACATCTATTTACTTCAGAAACTAAAGTCAGACAATACAGAAGATCAGAGACAGGCCTCTGCTTAAACCGTGAAGGAAAGGACCATCAGGTAACATCAGCAACTCAAGGACATGAACTCAGCGCCAGCATGCAGTTACCTGTGATGACACGTGTTGGACAGACTGAGCTGTTATGCAGGAATGTAAGAAGAAATGATCCAAGTAATACCACTGAAACACGGGGGGGGGGGCTGCAGTCTTTCAGTGTGTTGGGTTAAAACAACCTCCAACATCAGAATAACAACATAAAGGAAAGAAAGACAAGAGACAAAGGTACCTTTTTACGAGGAGAACGAACAGAGAATAATGCCCAGTAACAATCTCTCTCCGCTCTGCTGCAATATTCCTGTTGCCTCCTCTTTTATTACTTTGTCGGGATTCCCTATTTTACATATGCGCTGAGCTCTAAGGAGGGGGAACAAGCAAGCACAGCTGCAGCAGGATTATAAAACATCAACTACGACATGTCTGTCTTCTGCAGCGTTCCCACAGCATCTTTGGACCTGCAAAACCTTTTCACATGGATAAACTCAACACAGAACGTCCTTCGTAGAATTCTAGACACAGCTAACACAGGTTCCCAAGAGAATGGAGGAAAGAAAAAGATAATCGCCTTCTCCCAAGGGTTTCACCTCCACCTCCCTGAGAAGAAGATTTGGACACAGACATTTCTGCAAACAAAAGCAAATATGAGATAGCTTATGTACATTATTCCAACACAGTGACAGTTGAATAAACACCTGATATTTCATCAGAAAGGGGGTTTGGGACGTTACTACAGAAATCTTCTGCATTTCACTGCATCAGAGTCAGTGTGTCACCAACATCCATGGAGGTGTGGCGGTGATGCAGCTCATCAGCTGAAGCTGAAGGCTGATCAGTAGACATTCATGGCTCCACATTCAAACGTCTGACAGCCCACATCTGCATCTAACAGAAGCTGAGCAGTGACGTCTGAAGACAGACGACACACTGAACGACTAACAACACAACGCTGTCATGTTCAGGAACACAGGAGCTGCTTCTCTAGAGTCTGATTTCTGTCAGGATATATTTGGAATGACACTTACTGTGTGTTGATGCTCAGGTCTGAGGACAGCTGTGGTCTGTCAGTGAAGAGGATGCTGTTTAACCTTCACTGACCTGCTTGGCATTTGCACGGAAATCAAACTTAACTGTATAAATTTGATTTTTTTATTCTTTACCTGTTCAAAAAGCTCTTGTTTTATTTTTATAAAAGCAGGCTGCGTTTTATTGCAGTCTGTTTAGTTCCCAGAGGGGAGCGTCACGCACGTCCATTTTATTGTTTTCTGTTCGAATCCTCAAAATAAAAATGACATCAAAAATCAGATTTCTTGATAATTCATTGATATTATAATGAAGTTAGACTTCATCAGAGCCGTTACGTGACGCCTCGTTCTCCCAGAATGCACTGCAGGGCAAATAAACATTTAATCGTTAATAATGCTCATTATGTATTTGTAGCAAATTAGTCATTTTGATAGCAGGCTAATATATCTAATATAGATACATATTGCATGTGTTGCCTTCATTATGAGGCTTAAATAAGGTTTTTTATATTTTGCGGCTCCAGACATGTTTGTTTTTGTTTTTTTGGTCCAATTTGGCTCTTTCAACATTTTGGGTTGCCGACCCCCCTCATGGCTCTAAAACCAGGAAGTGACATCATCATTACGGTCATAAGGTTCCTTTATTTCAGGATAAACAGGTCAGACTTAAGTTTCTGCACACAGTTACACAAACACTTCTAGAAGCTTCAACACGCAGAATTACATGACGGTCCTTTGAGAACCGACGCATGGACTACAGCACCAGCTCAAGCCCCGCCTCCTCAAGCCCCGCCTCCTCACGGTGGTAGTCATGCAGGTGGAGGTGATCCTCCCTACTGTCATCCAGCAGCTTCTCCTGAGAGGCCACGCCCTCATCTGCTGCAACTCCGCCCAGGTCATTTTCCACGCCCACATATGTGTTGGCTCCTCCTACTTCTGTGCTCTCCTGATGCTGATGAGGGTTAGGGGAAGAGTCAGAATAGGTCAATAGGACCACTGTGATGTCACAGGTCAGTTGTGTTGTGTGATGTCACCTTCTGAGCTCCGCCCCCTTCAGTGTCTCCTCCCTCTCCCAGGGAAACCAGCTGGTGGTGCCTCAGACTGGGGGGTGGGCGGAGCTCTGAGCTCTGCAGAAACGAGTTTTCATTGCTGCAGCCGTGAGATTCTCTGAAAAACTTTATTTAAAACGACGCTCACCTCCTCTGACGAGTCCAGCTGCTCCAGGGCCTGCAGGAAGTGACATCACAGTCATCAGCTGACTCATGTTCTGGATGAGTGACGCTCTGAGCGTACATGTGTGTGGTGTTCCTGTGGCTGAACCCCCCCTGGAAACGTCCTGGCTTGGATCTGGTGAGTGTTTTTCTTTCTCAGCTCTGTTCCCAGAAAGACTCGCTGTCAGAATTCACGCCAGACACAAACGGCGAGGATTCATTTCTGCTTCATGGTCAGTCTTTAAACGGACGTTCTTCAGAGAATTAAACAAGGCCGTCCATAGGTCACCACCAAACCTCTGACAGGTCAAAGGTCAAGGCTAAGGCCTGAAGACGGCCTGAAAAATGTGAGTTTTGTCAGGAATGAGTAAATATGAAAGTGATCTAGAATGCTGGAGAACATATGACAGGATCACAGAGTCCATGATGGTTGTTCTGCCATGTAGGCAGGTGTCCACGTGGAACAACATGCTGAAACACGCGTGTTCACGTACGCCTCTTATTGAAGGTGCTCACTGGAACGCACGTTGCTGAGGCGGCGTGAACGCAGCGTCACGTGACGGAGCAGAGGGCGGTTCTAAGTGAGGTTCTAGCATCTGTTCCCATCTGCAGATTCAAAGGTTCCTGTCTGTTCAGACTCTGATGAAACCATCAGAATCAGGACAGTCCAGAGACACCACTGCTGACACGTCTGTGCACGGCTGTGTGTGCACGTCAATGCACGTGTGTGTGCACAAAGTTCTGTGTGTCCTACCGTGTTCTCCAGGTTCTGAGGCTCCAGCTGCTGCTGCGGTTCAAATCCCTGTAAATCAGGTCAACAGTGAGACTTGATGCTCTGCTCTCATTGGTCACATGCAGCGATGACATCATTCCATGCATCTGCAGAACCCCATATAGATCACACACACATGCCCCCTAAAGGATGTTCCAGGGTTTCTGAACCCCAGACATGAACCAGGAGAACATGCAGACAGAACCCAGGACCTGGATTTGAACCCGCACATCCTCACTGATGCTGGACGCTACACACCACGCCACTAGGACACACTTCTGTCTGTGTCAGAGCTGCAGTTCCTCTAAAGTCCACTAGAGGTTGCTGTCAGATCATCTGCATGTCAGGACTAGTCTGGACCCATGTGGACCCATGTGGACCCATGTGGACCCGTCAGAACCAAACGGTCTAGGATGATAAAGTTATTAAGCTGAAGGACCTGCAGTCCAGAACCAGCAGTTCTCAGAGAACCCCAGAACCCGGATCCAGGACTTCAGTTCACTGAAGAACATCTGTGTTCTGACCCAGATGGTTCCTCAGCAGAACCTGTGGACTGTCTTGGTCTAGAAAACAAATGGAGAGTTTTTGTCTGACCTCTGAACTCTGGCTGGACTCTGAAGATGAGGAGGAGGATGAGGAAGAGGAGGATGCCATCTGCTGGGGCGTGTCAAGAGCAGGACTGACCTGCAGAACCAAGAGAACAGGTCTTCAGGGTCCAGGAGGATCAACCGGACTGAAGATCCAGAAAGATCAGGATCAAATTAACTGACACAGAACGTTCCTGCAGAACCCAAAAGGAACCGAGCCAAAGCTGCAGATTCTTCAGAGGAACAGCTGCTGTTCCAACACCAAGAACCAGACTGTAGAAAACGCTGCAGACGTTTAGGGGCGTGTCTTATTGATGGACAGGTGGGTAGAAGGTTCAAAAGGTTTTGTGACTACTGTTGAAGTGGGCGGGGCCAGCGTGGGCGGGGCCAGCCCCCTCAGTGACCCGTCACTCTTCATGGAGCAGGTAATCATGTGACATCATCCTCTGACTCACCGTGGACGCATCCACCTGGTCCAGGTGAAGGATCACCTGAGGGCTGCTGGGACGGCCAGTTACCTGCACACACACAAGTACACACACTTATGTACACACACACAATAACACACCACACACATATGTACACATACCACGATACTTACACACAGTACACACACATATGTACACACACACAATAACACAAACACACATATGTACACACACAGTAACAAACACACATATATGTACACACACGAGTACACACACATATGTACACACACACAATAACACACACACACATATGTACACACATTAACACACACACATATGTACATACAAGTACACACACATATGAACACCCACAATAACACATACACACACATATGTACACACACATATGTACACACACACACAATAACACACGCACATATGTACACACACACATATATGTACACACATATGTACACACACAAAGTCACATACATATGCACAACAAGTACATACACATATGTACACACACGTGTACACATATTATATACACACACCTATGTACACACATATGTACACACACACATATGTACACACACAAGTACACATACATATGTACACACACAAGTACACACACATATGTTCACACACATGTACACACACATATGTACACACACACATATGTACACACACACACAATAACACACGCACATATGTACACACACACATATATGTACACACATATGTACACACACAAGTACATACACATATGCACACACACAAGTACATACACATATGTACACACACGTGTACACATATTATATACACACACCTATGTACACACATATGTACACACACACATATGTACACACACAAGTACACATACATATGTACACACACAAGTACACACACATATGTTCACACACATGTACACACACATATGTACACACACACATATGTACACACACAAGTACACACACATATGTACACACACGTGTACACATATTATATACACACACGTGTAAACATTATAGACACACACACATATGTTCACACACATGTACACACACATATGTACACACACACACATATGTTCACACACAGGTACACACACATATGTACACACACACACATATGTTCACACACAGGTACACACATTCCCACACATGTGGACTCACAAACAGACAGCCCTCATCTCTCCACTGATCTCGGTTCTGGTCTTACAGCTGCGGTCCGGCTCAGGTCCAGCAGGCCCGCCATCATCAGGAACGTCCACATCCTGGTCCAGACTGGGATGGAGGTCTGAGGAGGACCGGGTAACGTCTGTGGGTCTTATTGTGTTTCTGACAGGAAGGGGGCTGTCACCACGGTTCCCTCTGGCCCCGCCCCCCTCCTACAGATGACCCGCCCCTCAAAACCATCGTGTGGGTTAGTGTGTGTGTGTGTTCCTTTATCAGGATCCTTGAACGTTCATGGTTCTAGAGTAACCGGTACAGACCGGAACGGAACTTCACGTCTGTGGTTCTGGTTAGGGTCCAGGTCTAAGAACGCTGACCTGTGTGTGTGTGTGTGTGTGTGTGTGTGTGTGTGTGTGTGTGTGTGTGTGTGTGTGTGTGTGTGTGTGTGTGCGTGTGTGTGTGCGTGTGTGTGTGCGTGTGCGTGTGCGTGTGCGTGCGCGTGCGCGCGCGAGTGTGTGCGCATGTGTGTGCATGTGTGTGTGACAGCAGTGTAGTCACACTGAGTGAACCAGTTCTGCTCTGATTTATGCCTCATTGTTGTCGGACTGTAAACAGTTATGGAAACTCAAACACGACCAGAACTGATCCAGAACTGTAGCAGATCTTGAACCAGATCTAGATCCCTATCAGAGCGTGAGATCACAGCAGACCTGATTCTGGTTCTGGTCCTGTCAGTCTGGAGTCCAGACCTGATCACCCTAATGTTCTGTAGACGGTGGTCTGATGTGGTTTTTGGACGGGGACCTTCCACCGACTCGTCTGACAGAGATGGATGGAGCTGTGGTGAAGAGGCTCCGCCCCCAGCTGACTGTAAACATGTTTCACAATGACCACAGACCACTGCAGTGAAAACAACAGGACATATTATGGGATTGTTACTTTAAGGCCGCTGTTAGAACGTGAGATCTTCAACAACACAATCCTCGTTTGTGGAGTAAACAAACGTTTGTCTGAATGATTGATGACATTTGGGCCCAAACCTGAACAATCTGTGATGGTTCTAGTTGAACTACACCTATGATGATTGATCAGAGCATTGATGAATCAGTTGAAGCTCTCATGGTGATGATGTCACAGTTCTACAGGAAGATTATTGATCCATAAGGAATGTTGGTAATGTAACCCTAAACCCTTACTGAAGGTTGACGGTTTGATGCTGAAGGTCAAAGGTCTGTGACCGTCCTATAGGTCCCAGACCTGTGACTGGGACCTGGTCTAGGACAGTCTAGGACCAGTCTGGGACCAGGTCTAGGACGGTCATAGACCTTACTACAGGTCGGCCTTGTCTGACTGAACCAAGAATCCCAGAGAACCGGACTGATGGATGATCATGGGTCAGCACCGCTAAATCTGAGGCCATGGTTCTTGACCAGAGAAAGGTAGTTTGCCATCTCTGGGTGGGTGGAGTGTTCCTGCCCTAGGTGGAGGAGTTTAAATATCTGGGGGTATTGTTCATGAGTGAGGGAGGACCGGAGCGTGAGATTGACAGGCGGATCACGGCGGCGTCCGTAGTTATGCGGTCGCTGTATCGGTCCTTTGTGGTGAAGAGAGAGCTGAGCCAAAAAGCAAAGCTCTCTAATTACCGGTTGGTCTTTGTTCCAATACTCACCTATGGTCATGAGCTTCCTTCAAGGGGGGCTGGACACTCCCTTAGAGATAGGGGGAGGAGCTAAATCAACCACGGAGTAGAACCGCTTCTCCTCCACATCCAGGGGAGCCAGTTAAGGTGGCTGGGGCATCTAGTCTGGATGCCTCCTGGGGAGGTGTTCCTCATGTCCCTCTGGGCGGAGGCCCCGGGGAAGACCCAGGACACGCTGGAGAGACTTTTTGTCAGCTGGCCTGGGAACACCTCTGGGCCCCCCCAGAGGAGCTGGAGGAAGTGGGCGGGGTGAGGGAAGTCTGGGCATCTCTGCTCAGACTGCTGCCCCCATGACCCCGAGTGAGGGATGGATAAATGATTAAAATAGAAATGATTGATGAAAGTGGGATAAGTGAGGGTGAATTCAACAGGAAA
Organism: Oryzias sinensis; assembly: GCA_037389245.1. Classification (NCBI taxonomy): domain Eukaryota; kingdom Metazoa; phylum Chordata; class Actinopteri; order Beloniformes; family Adrianichthyidae; genus Oryzias; species Oryzias sinensis. The sequence goes on along the minus strand of JAUDJI010001042.1, from coordinate 1,755 downwards.
CCTTCATAGACCATCAAAATAAAAGTTTGTTGTTGATTAAAAACAAACATTTGGATTAAACTTTAGTTTGATTATTTATTTCCTGGTTTTGCTCATGACTGTTGATTAAACTCATGAAGCTTCATGTTTGAATATGAACATAGTATTTGAGGAAAAAAGTCTCTGCTTCTCTGTTTCCATGACTACAGCAGACTGTCGTCTCACTGGACAGTTTCAATAAAGTTTTCTTCAACTCCTTTCCTTCTTGGTGCTTCGTGGTTTGTTGCCTAGCAACACATCCATCTCAGAGATGAGGGGCGGAGTCAGCTGTGTCAGCACCTTAGAGAAAGAGAGCGGGATGGTTAACGCCCCCTCCAGAGTGGACCAATCAGAGAGCAGAGCAGGAAGTTTCAGTTACTCTGAGAGCGCCCAGGTTCTCCAGCAGCTGGTCCGGGTTGGAGACCCCCAGCAGAACCGAGCTGACACCCTCACTGCGCAGACACCAGGCTGCAGAACACACAAACACACACATCAACACGCAGAACCCGAACGGAGAACCTGACATGTCTGTGGTGTTGGTAATGTTCTCCTCCTGGTTCCTCTCCACCAGTGGGTTCTGATGGTTCTCCTCCTGGTTTCTCTCCACCAGTGGGTTCTGATGGTTCTCCTCCTGGTTCCACTCCACCAGTGGGTTCTGATGGTTCTCCTCCTGGTTCCTATCTACCAGTGTGTTCTGATGGTTCTCCTCCTGGTTCCATTCCACCAGTGGGTTCTGATGGTTATCCTCCTGGTTCCATTCCACCAGTGTGTTCTGATGGTTCTCCTCCTGGTTCCATTCCACCAGTGGGTTTTGTTGGTTCTCCTCCTGGTTCATCTCCACCAGTGTGTTCTGATGGTTCTCCTCCTGGTTCCTATCCACCAGTGTGTTCTGATGGTTCTCCTCCTGGTTCCTCTTCACCAGTGGGTTCTGATGGTTCTCCTCCTGGTTCCTCTCCACCAGTGGGTTCTGATGGTTCTCCTCCTGGTTCCTCTTCACCAGTGGGTTCTGATGGTTCTTCTCCTGGTTCCTCTCCACCAGTGGGTTCTGATGGTTCTCCTCCTGGTTCCAGACTGACTGTTCCTTCCTTCTTTGACCCTTCAGGGTTTCCCAGATCAGGGTCCAGCAGGTCACAGGTTTTGTGGTCTGTGTCCCGTTTCCGGTCCCTGGTTCTGATCCAGTCTGTCCTCTGTTCAGTGTTTTCTGGCTGTCAGAATGTGGATCTGTCTCCTCTGTGGTTCGGTGGATGAACTCCAGGTTCTCCTGACTCTGGATCTCCGTCTCTGCTCCTCCTCCAGCTGCTGTGGAGGTTCTGGATCCTCTTCAACTCATGACGGTTTCTCTCCAGCGTTCTCCTTCTTCACCAACACCAGGACTGTCTCGCATTTGGAGTTCTTCTGCTTTCAGCAGACGTGAACACGGACGTCTTCAACATCTTCAACGTCTTCGTCTTCCTCTCTCAGGAAACTGTTCCAGAGGCTTCCAGTCCTCCGCGATCGTGCTCCTCAAACATCACAACAATGAACGACCTGTGACCCCTATATGGTCACGTATGAACCCCATCAGTTTGGCTCCTGCCCCAACAGATCAGCAGACAGGGTGACCCTGCCCCCCCCCCCCCATACACCCTGCAACATCTGGACACTAAACACTTACAGTTACCATTCCTGGACTGCAGCTCCGCCTTCAATACCATGATCATACCTAAAGGTCACCTGACGTCAGGGCCCCCCACCCCC
>JAUDJI010001041.1:0-11728 GCA_037389245.1 Oryzias sinensis | reverse complement strand
TGTCCAGGGCCCGTTCTGCTTTTATACTGATGCACAGGGGAAAGAGTCGATGGTTTGTCCTAAAACGTGATGCTCCAACCGTGTGAGGAAGGAGCTACCGTCAAATGTTTTTATCCTCATGGCTGCATTGAAGCATTGACTTGTATGCAAAGACATGGATGATGTTGAGAGGTGTTCTTCTGCTGAAGAGCTCTACAAAAGCTTCTCAGTGATCTCATCTCCAAGTCTGGGTTCATGAGGTCTTTCAGAGATTCTCCCGGTACGGAGAGCTTCAGCGTCTGCTGCAGGAGCGGCGTCTGAATGGCGGCGCTGCGTCTGTCGCTCTGTGACCCGGCGTGATGGCTTGCTGCCCCGCTTTGAAGAGTGAAAAGAAAAAAATCCAAACAGAACTAGCCTACGTCTTCATTATAGCAGGGTTCGTACGCTCAAGACAAACCTGGAAACGTTTTGGAAATAGAAAAGGCTTTTTCTATGATCTTTGAAAAGTTTGGGAAAAAAACAAAATCCTCTGGAAAGTTTTGGAAAAGTCGTGAAATTTTTATATTTTGGATGAAAAACATTTTTTTTTTTTTAAAGTTTAACATGAGATTTGAATGGAAATTGTGGCAAACATTCAACCTCACACTATTGGCGATAGTGAACAGATTCTGTTTGTCTGAAGGTTTTTTTATGGAGAATCAGTGAGTTTATAAAAAATAGAAAGAAAATCGTGAAAAAAGGAGAACTTAATTAAATCAGAAGGACGGTGCTCCGTTGGCTGTTTTTGCGACTCAGCTCAGCTGTGCTGCAGCGGCTGACCAGAGCAGCACTTCCTCACCTCAGTCTGTGACCACACCACTTCTGTCTCTGAGGTCAGAGTTCAGTGACGCGAAGCAGGGCTGCGATCCTTTCTCTGTCCTGAATTGATAACTTTTGACTTTGTCCTAAAATCCGCTGATAGTTTCCTCTAAAACCAGGACTGCAGAGTTGTTGGTGCGAAGCCCAGTGTTGCTCAAGATGCCCTGAAGGAGCAGAAATCAGGGCCGTGCGTGAAAAACATCCATGCAGAATTCCACAGATGCACAAAAGTACAGAAAGGATCTTTTTCCAATACATTTTTACAGACAAAACAAACTACTAGTCATCTGGATTAGACGCGTTCTAAAAACGCCTTTGGGGTTTGGAAGTTTGGAAAATAGTTTTACAGACTTCAATACTTTTTAAAAAAACACATTTTCCTTACAAAATGTCCTTTCGCTCTTTCGTCCAATCTGTGAAAATATCTTATCATTCCACCATTTAATAACATTTATGACTACAGGTGTCCCCAGAGTGTGCGATGAGGACTCTGTGCGGCAACAATAAAGTGGAATCCGAGTTCTACACACAAACACTGAAGAAATCAACTGCAACAAATGTGAGCTGATGGACTCGCCTAAATAGTTGCTTCGCTTTTAGCCACGTCTTTTAGTGTGTTCTTTTTGGCGTGCCGTGTGAAATAATGATGGTGTTGGCATATTTTCATGGAGAAACTGAATCTGCTCGATTCCTCACTGAAGTGGTGCGATTGCTTAACCTGAATTACCGTGGCATCATGGAGAAACCAGAAGCATCCCTAAGCTGCGCCGATTTCTGCAGAGTTTAAACTGAAATCCTCCAAAGCAACACGTTGCCTGTGAAGTGTTGCCCCAAACGTTGTCCGACGCTCCTCTCCTTCTAGAGTCCGGTGGTCTGACAGAAACAAAGCTGCCAACTGTAGGAAAGACAAAGCCGTTCATTCACACAGTGCATGACAATGTTCTGTCAAGATTCTGCTTTCATTTTTTTCCTGTCGTCGCACATTGTCATGCAAGCTTAGTGGTTACCATGGTAGCCAAAATGTAGGTCAAGCTTTTCTTAAACCGGCTCCACTTTGGACACATTTTGAGGGACGACTAAGAACCCTCTGGACCCACTTTGCATCACAACAGTTTTGTTTCCGTCGGCTTATATTAAATGTTCAATTTTTTCTATAATTTAAATCTACTTACAGTTGATAAAAAGTCTGTTTGATCATGTTAGATTAGCCGCCTCAGTCCCACTCCGATCATCTTCTGACCTGTTTTCAAAGGGTTTCCGGTGTTTTTTGCTCTTTTAATGCTGACGATGTCGTTTATAGGCAAAAATAAAAACCTGTGTTGTTTTCTATAGACATAGTTTCTGCAAACCAGCAGGAGTTCATCAAAAACTCCCCTTGGAGTTGTGGGTGGGACCCCCACGGTGGGACCCGGATGGATGGATGGATGGTGGTCTAACTTGGTCTTTGTGTGTTTTTGTTTTCAGAGGCTCCGCCTTCCTATGATGAGAGCTGCAACACATGAGGCAGAGCCGTGAGCCAAAACGATGGCCGCCATCAGCTCCCCCTTTTAAAGAACAGCTGACTTCAGGTGAAACTCTGCTGAAACGGGCGCCTTTGGTGTAAAACGTTAACAGACTTGAACTGAGCGGTAACAAAACACCGAGATCTGTCGATCGCCTGCTCTACTGATGTAAAGTCTTCCAGCCTTGGATTTACTAAGTTTCAAGGATTTGATTGGAACCGAAGCCAAGCTGAAGAGGAACCCGCGACATCACAGTGGTTTTTTCTCAATTCGTTTCCTTAAATCTAGTTCTACTTTTCCCATTTAGAGAATGAAGAAAGAGCAGTTTTAAGTTGTATATTAAGTTAACGAGTAGCATTTTTATTTTTTGGATCTGTAAAAATCCCCTCCTTGGCATCTGTGATGTCATGTTTTATGAGGAAGAGTGGGTGTTCAGTTTATTCAGACGCCTTTTTATCTTCAATTGAATTGCCTAAAAAAACTTTAATTATTGTTGAGCAGTTGGATGTTTGAAAGAAATAATTCCAGATGTTTGAAAACTGGAACATAATGATAATAAAGTCTGCATTGTTTGTAATTGTTTTCTCTCGTGTGTTCTGTTCATGCTGGTTATTTTAGGTATTTTGATATTTACTGAGCATCACTGAGATCAGCTTTTATTTTCTTCTAATGTGATTTGATTTCTATTGGCTTAGTAATATCTGCCAGGTATATTTATTTGTCGTTTAAAATGCTATCCAACTCCTCTTTGTATTTCAATAAATCAGTGAAACCACCTGTTTCATTTAATTTGTGTTTTTACCATCATATGCTTGTACTTGTATCCATGTAAGATTTTTTTATAGCAAATTTTTGGCAAGGCCCTTCTTTTTTTCCTGCCTGGTATTCATCAGAGTGATGGTGTTTTGAGATCTGGTGACTGTGGAAATACCTAAATGCTTTGAGTTGCTGCCATGCGAGAGGCTGATTTAGAAATGTGCATTAATGAGAAGTTGGACAACTGTTCCAGTGGGTGTATAAAAGTATATCATCAACCCTAGTGTGTGCGTTTACTCAAAGTCAGGGGTTTTGTAGGCTAACATGCAGGTCTATGATCAACTGAATCCACCAAATTGGTTCTGATAATCATCAGCATCTCATGTTGAAACGCCATCATGAACCGAAACACAGTTGTGTAGAATTACCAATTTACAAATGCAAATTATCAATTGAGAATTGCATATAACTTTGAATCATGACTCAAAAAATTACGTCCACGTGGAAGGTCTCAAACTTAGCGAAGAGTGCTAAACTGTTACTAAAGTGAATTTGTGAAAGACCGTTTGACGCCAACATTGAGCAACACAACAAGACATGGTAGTTTGACTGCATCAACGAGGTTTCTCTGCAGGTTTCAAAGCAGACAGGAGTTTCAAAGTTTGCTGTTCGAGGTCTTCTGAAGGAGCACAAAGAAACTGGTAACGGTAAAGATCACAGACACGGAGGTCGTTTAGTGCAGCAGATCCAAGAAACATCAAACTCCAGCAGTGCTGTCAGCTCAAGAACGGGCAGAAGCCAGTAGAAGCCAGGTACGCCCCGCTACTGCCCGCAGAAGTCTGCCCAGAAGTGTCTACAATTGAAGCCAAAACACCAAACCAAAAGACACAACAATGCATGGGAATGCAATACATGGGATTAATGGTGCTATCTATGCTAAGAAATGCAAGTGAATAGTCATCCATCATGCAATCCTTCAGGAAGGCGTCTGATTGGCCCTGAATTTATCCTGCAGCAGGACAACGACCCCAACCACAACTAAAAACACCAAATAGGTGGAAGAAGCTGCAGAAAGGCCGAGGCTGGAGCAGCTCAATGAAAAGACAGAATTTCCTCTGTGGAGATATTAGAACTACTTCCAAACTATCGCCTCAGGCGATGAGAGTTTAAGGTTTTAATTACCTACAGGTCCTGCAAGAACATTTCAGATGTTTAACTGTTTACTTTAGAAAAAATGAAGTACAAATGTTTACCAGACTAGCTGGTTTCAATTAGAGCACACAGTTTACATCGTTTCAGTTTACTCTCATTGTGACTAAAATACTAGGAAGTTCAAGTTGTTTACTTTCCAGCCGTCTCAGGTTGTTAGAGTTTACTTTGTCAAAGAAAAGTAAAGTCCCACACCTAGGTGTGCGAAGTTTGTTCTCCACATTTGACCCATCCCCTGGGGGAGTGGTGAGCTGCAGACACAGCTGTGTTTGGGAACCATTTGGTGGTTCAACCCCCCAATCCAATGGACCTTAATGGTGAAGGTCAAGCAGGGAGGCACTGGGTCCCATTTTTAAAGTCTTTGCTATGACTCTGCCTGGTTTTGAACTCACAACCTTCCAGTTACAGGACAGACACTCTACCACAAGGCCACTGAGCTGGCAAAAAAAGAACGCACTTTATAATCTTTCTCAGGTTCATTACAAGATGTACAAAGATGTGTTAAAAACAAAATATTTAACAGGGTAAAAGAACATGGAGGTGGATTCAACAGGTAACAGGGAAGTTTCAACAGGTGGGTTTTGAGTTCTGTTTTAAAGGAAGAAAGGCCGTCTGTATTCCTTATGTCAGGTGGAAGGAAGTTCGAGAGTTTGGGGGGCCGAGCAGCTGAAAGCTCTGCATCCCATAGTGCTGAGGCGGGCAGAGGGAACCGTCGGGATGCAGAGAGGACGCTGATCTTAGGGAGCTGTCAAGGATACCATACCCTTCACAGTGGGAGTGCAGGGGACAGATCAGCTGTTGATGGAAGGCGTAAACATGGCCGGCCCTCCCTATACGCGAATTACGCAGCCGCGTAGGGCCCCCGTCATCACCAGGGCCCCGAAGTGGCGAAAAAAATGAAATAAAGAAAGACCCAAATCTGGCAACCCATTGGATAGAATTCTGTTCCAACGTGCGCTCTGAATGTTGTGCAAAAGAAACTTGCCTGCACTTTTGTGATCCCCCTTCAACACACCTGAACCAATCTGGCAACCCAAATAAGGGCGTCACGCCCCTCTTAGCAACGATTGGTCAACATCATTCCATCTGAGCCGTACACAGTGTGCATTTACGAGCGCACTTTTGTTTCAATAAAGTTGGGAAAAAGAAAAAAAACGAACACATTTTATCACACTGATCAAAGCGACAAGACAACTTCATGCCAAAGAGACTTTATCCATCATTAGGAGCTGAAAAAAGATGAACTTCAACATCAATCAAAAGGTAAGTTTGGAGGATGTTGGAGCCGTATTTATACATTATCCTGCCTTTCGGTGCAGCAGCGCAATTTACGTCAAATACTAATCGATCCGAGGTGAAGATTGCACATAAACAACCCCGTCATTTCCAATGGAAAACTCGAAAATAATTCTGATATCCAAGTTTCCAAGATCATGAGATTGGACATGACCTTCCAAAACGGCTAATAGCAGAGAAAAGTAAATAATGATGATGGTATGGTGGCTGAAAAATGTTTTAACTCATGTTATAATCGTATTGTTTAATTGTTTTGCTAACATATTCAGTGCGTTCTGCATTTTCCGGTTTATGTCATTAAAAAAACTGCTGTTTATTATAGCAGGTCAGGTAGTCTGACTTACTTTTTTAACATTGAATGTGTCTTAAAATCTTGCATTGGCATGAAACATGGAGAATCTAAACTGCCAAATACATAGGAAATAAATGTTCTCATTTATAAATGATAAACAAAATAAATGTACTTATTTTAAAATCATGAACGTAAAATAATAGATAAAGACGTGTATAAATGCTTATATTTCCATTTATACTCAAATTAGTGTTCACATTGATTATTTATAAATGGGTACATTAATTTATTATTTGTTTTTTGCAGTTTTGATTCTACATGATGATGATGTTTTGCACAGTTCCGTCTCAGCTGACAGTTTCTTCTGCTCTCATAACGTATTGTTGGTGGTGCAGCGTCCACATCCCAAGATGTTCCAGACTTCACTGAAGATGTCATCTCAGGTAATTTTAAAGCATGTAAAGTAATAAAAAAAACAGTGTCTGCATAACCCCCTATATTTTTAAACAGCAGCTGAAGAGAATGGAGTCCCAAGTTCTTCATAATTAAATTAATAAATATCACCTCATGCAAATAATCAAACAATCAATCTCTCATAAATATATAAAAAGATCATGAAATTGTGAAAAACCTGCACACAGATTTTAAATGAGCCACTAAACTATTATTAGTATTCTGCTATAGATATTTTATTAGCTTTATCATTGATTATTCTATAATAATAATTCTTGTTTTTTAGCTGCAGAAGAAACTCCTGTCCCCACTTCTACTGTTGAAAGGGAAACATTTGACTGTTTTACTTTTCACTGTTTGCTTTTATTGAAGTTATGTCTCTCATGTTCCAGAGGCTCCAAGAGAGGCGTGTATGGAAGAGGAGCAGACTGGATCCAAAATTCCACCTTCGTCCAATCCAATTGTCCAGCTGAATGACCAGCCACAGTCTCTGATCCAGTAAGAATGGATTTGGTGCAAAGAGGTCCTTTTCAGACTGAGAGAGACTCTGACTTTCCAAAATCCCGTCATTGAGCTGTTGTGTTCTTTATGTTGGATTGTTTTATCGTTATTTGATTTTCTGTTAAGTTGCTGTTTTTAAAAGTTGGAGTTTTGGGAATGTAATTTGTTGAGTGTGTAATGTTACATTAAAAAATATATATTTATATATCTATATACATTTGTCATTCATATTTATTTCTTTGCATTTAAAATTTGTTGTGCACCACTAAATGTGTATCCAACATGCAGGCAATATACTGTATTCAATTCTTCGGCAGCAACAATAATTCACAAATGTATTAATGGAGATATCTCATTTATATCACAACAACAGTTGTGTTTTTTGGTGCTGCTGATCAGTTAGAGGGCCCACAAATAAAATTTCGCTTAGGGCCCCCAGAAGACCAGGGCCGGCCCTGGGCGTAAAACTGTTTACTTTAGACAGGACAGATATGGTGCTGATGAGGAGAAGCTCAGTCTGATTGGAGGGAAGTGGAGAACCAGGACTTAAGTTCAGACGGGCAGGTTGTCAGGGAAGTGGGGGGGGAGTGTGGAATGGGCTTGGTTGATATTTATAGCTGGGTGTCATCAGCGTATCAGTGGAACTGAATATTGAATTTGAGAAAGATGTCTCCAAGAAGAAGGAGGTGGGTAATAAAGAGGAGGGGGCCCAGGACAAGGGCTTGAGGAACACCAGACGTGACAACGGGGGGTTGGGACAATCTGTTTGACTCATTCCTATTGATACACAAAAACTGATCAGAAAAATCCAACATGCAGCAACTTGTTTACAGTACTGCAAATAGTTACTTTTTCCTTTAGTAAATTGTATTTCCTCAAGTTACTTTTGATAAGGTAGTTTGATACTTTTTAATGTAAAGTTCCCAACACAGCTGACATTCTTCACATTTCAGTCTTTATTCCTTTACTTTACAAGTATTCTAAGAAACAAATGTGAACACGTTTGACAACAACAGCTGGCCAGTATTTCAAATGTTTTCTCGGTTGAACGGTGGAAGTGTCACGTGGTCTGGTGGGCGGGGCGAGTGCCGGGCTCCTCTGTCCTCCTGGTGGATCAGCCGCTCCGTTCAGAGGTTCGGTGAAAGTCTCCTCCTTCAACGTTGGTTTTATTTTAACGGTTCGCAGACAGATTAACGGCGGTTCCGGAGTTTCCCTGACCGTTCGGAAAGTCCGGTCGGCTTTAACTCTCTCCCTCCCGCGGGCCGGCGCGTGCGCTAAGTTTCCTTCCTCCTTTCATTCATGTTCCTCAGCAGATGCTAACGCGCGCGGTGCTGAGCAGCTACTTTGTCATTAAAGTAGATGTGTGTAGCATCAGGCCGATGAGGGGCTTTAAGGCTTTAGTGCGTTCCGTCTGGAGAACGAGGCGAATCAAGGAGTTTTAATCTGCATCAAAACAAAGATGGCAGCCCGCGTGTTTGGCGTCTGCGCCTGAAGAAAAGTTGCTCAAACTTAGTCTTCTTCTTTTTCACCGTTGAGTTTTCTGGAGAAACCGAAACTCAGTTCTGCTGCGACTTTTTACTAACTTTACCGAACAGAGGAAAGAAACTTACAGTGAAAGACAGAACAAAGACTTTCTGCACTTGGTACATGAAATAACCTGGCTGCTCGAAAACCCGGCCTGAACCATTGACTGTATGTGAGACCTGGACTGAGTGACTCCGCCCCCCTGGAGTTCCAAACCGGAAGTACCTGCTGGCTCCAAGAAGCCAAAACCCCATAGATAGACTCTAGAGAAATAATCCGCTATTACTCATTCTATTGGTCAGAACAACAATTCTGGCTTTTATACATTTATTTAACATTTTCTTTATAATCCTAATTTTTTAAGTGATATTTTTTCTTTATTAGAAGCTATTCAAGTTATAAACTGGCCAATCAGATGCCTCAGTAAAAGCATGTGGTGCCCCTGGCCCCCATTTTGAATGTCTGTAATGTATGTTTGCCAGATTCTACCGAGCCGGCTTTCAGTGAAGGTGGACTTCGAACATGAAAACTGCTTATTGGTGGTGGTAGTTGCCATAGAAACGTTGACTCAGGCCGACTTAAACCAAACACTGTTTACTCACGTCACTTGGCTCCAACATGGCGGTGTCCGTATGGCAGAGAAATAGCAACTGAATTGGCTTCATTTCAACAGAGCCAGAAGTAAACAATTTTATACAGTTTATTTCCAGTCCAGTTCTTTTTTACAGTCCATTGGACGTCTGGTTCCAACACGGAAACATCCATATCGGGGTAAAATGGCAACGGAATTGACTTCATTTGGTTGGAGCCATTTTCTATGGGTGACATCACACAAAGTCCAGTTCCACAGTCAGTGGTTCCAACATGGCGACATCCATATTGCAAAAAAAAAAAAAAAAGCAACAGATATGTTATTTTTCTACGACGGAGTATTAGGGCCACCAAAAAAAAAAAAAAAAAAAGTTAAATTACGAGATTTTATCTCGTAAATTTACGAGTTTTTATCTCGTAAATTTACGACTTAAAATCTCATAGATTTACGAGAAAAAAGTCGTAGATTAACAAATAGAAAACACCGAAGTTGTCCGTTTATCGGAGCCTATCTTGAAGATGAAATACGTGGAGCCTAGCTTTATTTCCGGATTACAGGTTTTAAAAACAAAGAGATTCTGAACCTTTTGATGACTCAAAATCAGATTATTGTCAGTGTAACCGTCTTTCCGGGGTTCAGTGTCAGTAAAGCAGAGTTTAATGCGTAAAATAAGGAGCTCAGAGACACGTTTGGATGCAAAGGATCGCTGCAGCCTTTATTCTGCTTTTCATTCACACCCTGAAGTTCATTTGTCAACTGACGTCATGAACCTGTCATCTTAACACCAATGCGGAAGTAAACAGTGTTCCATACGGCCCCTCCTGCAGATGAAACGTCCCGTTTCAGCATAAAACAATAAAGAGGAATGAAAATAGTCTTTTATATTAGCATTAGAACGTTGAAAATGACAAATAAGTGCTTCTCCTCGGCGGAAGCGTCACACAAATGTAGAGATTTGTCTTTGGTGGAGGAAGTAAGGATTGACGTGGACAGCTGCAGGAATACTGACGATGGCTTCATCGAGCTGCAGAGATCCTGCAAACCACCCATCAATAAATAAAACTTTAATAAATTGTAAATAAAACAAATGAGCTTCCAGACATTAGGAACGTTATCAATGAACATTCATCTCGCCTGTTTAACAAAGTTTAGTGGGTCGGCTCTGCTGCTGCGCGGCGTTCACCTGCTGCTCTGCATGCTCACTTCCACTTTAATCATAAATTTACGACTTAAAATTAAAATCTTGTAAATTTGCGAGTTTTTTTCTCATTAATTTACGAGTTTTTTTCTCATAAATTTACGAGTTTTTATCTCCTAAATTTACGACTTTTTATCTCGTAAATCTAGGAGATAAAAAGTCGTAATTGAACTTTTATTTATTTTTTTTTGGTGGCCCTAATACTCCGTCGTATTTTTCCCCCTCTTTTATTGCATTATTATTTATTTTTTAAATAAACAAACTAGGTAAAAGCAAACACTACACGTGCTCTGCAGACTGCACATCATCTTGCTAAAAGTGTGGTTCCTTTAATAGACAACGGTTCTTGTTTTTCACGCGTTTTATTGTTTTGTAATGTCATTTGAAGTCGGACCATTTTGTGATTGAATGGACTTGATTTGGCTGGAACCGGAAGTCATTCATGTTCTGTGGGTGATGTCACACTAACTCGTCCCGGTTCTCATAAACGGTCAGTGGTCTGAACGAGTCCGTCCTTTGGCTCCATCAAACTCACTTTGCAGTTTTAACTTAGCTTAGCTCAGTTTTAACTTAGCTCAGTTTTAACNAGCTTAGCTCAGTTTTAACTTAGCTCAGTTTTAACTTAGCTTAGCTCAGTTTTAACTAAGCTTAGCTCAGAGACAAAGCTGGTTTCTGTGGACAGACATCATGTGATGCTTCTCCAAACAGTGGTTTTAAAAACACGGAGAGTTAGAAATGTCTCTCATCGTTTCTGCTGTTTTCCAAATGATTGTAAACATTCATGTTCACATGTTGGGACTTTTATCTGGACGTTTTAGAAGTATAGTTTTTTTTCTCCATTCGCTTTCTTTGCATCAACACGGTTTATGGATACGTGAACAAAGAAAACCGTAAACATGGAAAAAGTCAGTCACACCAGGCTTTGGACGTGTTTGTTAGACTTTGTGTCGTGGAAATGAAAACAAACAGCTCCTTTTTTTGCAGCATGTCTCTAGTGGTTTTCTGAGGAACTGCAACATTTGGTAATTCTGGGTAATGGGGCTTTGGATTCTCCGTCTGTCCGCTAGCAATAGCATAATGTGTGCTCCACAATAACAGAACGTAACGTTTTCTATAAATGTCTCATTTCTAAGTGAAGCCGACCGATGGAAGGATCTCCGTGAGAAAAGTTGAACAGAAACGTTTGGTCGTCATTCTTTGGCTCCAGGCGGCGCTCTCCACATTATGTTCTAGTTATTTTACAGGCTGCAAACATCAAGATATAAAACTGTAATTTTTAGCGAAGAATCAACAACAAGTGGGACACAATCATGAAGTGGAACAGAATGTATCGGATCTTTCAAACGTTTTTAGGATTCAGCCTCTTTCCTTTCAGTGCAGCAAACTGCAGATGTTCAGTGAGGATCTCTGAATGATCCAATGTTCACCTAGATGACTAACGATGATGAATAGAATCCACCTGGATGTCATCAAGTCTCCGTATGAATGCTCCTGCTCTGTGATCGTCTCAGAGGTCCGTTTAAAACGCAGAGAGCATCATGAAGAACGAGGAACACACCAGGCAGGTC
>JAUDJI010001040.1:0-11733 GCA_037389245.1 Oryzias sinensis | reverse complement strand
TCAGTAGCCCTTCTGTCCTTTGGATCCAGTCTTGGAGGATCCACCTTGTTTGCCTCCATCTACACCAATGTGGTCAAAGATATCCTGGGTGTATTTGGCATCAGAACTGAAGTCACGAGCTCGCTGGTAACCGTTGCTGGTCTTGACCACGTGGGATGAAGGGTACAGAGGACGCTGCTCAACAGACCCAACAGGAACATGCTCAGAGGTCCAGGCTTCACGAGGGAAAGGACGGCTGGGCCCGAAGCTCAGGATTTCTGCAATGAAGCGAGCAATGGTGGCAAGCTGCTGCTCAAACAGGTTCCCCTCTGATCCAGAACCACCACTGGAGTATCTGGATCCACCAGTACTGGTATAGCCAGAGTTATAACCAGCAGTTCCAAAGCCTGACCCAGATCTGGATCCAGAACCAGCTCCTGATCCACTTTGACCTGAACAGAGAAGAGGTTACAGTCTAAGCAGTCAGCTTGGATCTGAACAGGTCAGGAGCTTCTTCTGGATACTTGCCTTGTTTAGCAGGAAGACAAGCTCCAATGCTGAAGAGGAGGAAGACCATCCAGGAGACCCTGTTCACATCAAGAACCTAAGTAAATACAGGAACACAAAGTAACACACAACAAGCAAGAAGACTCACTTCTCAACACACAAAGCCATGTTGCGCAACTCTGAGCTGACGTCCACCAGGAGAGTCACAGAGAAGGAGCTGAAGTGCTGCTGTTTGATGACACTTCCAGGTTGGTGTTATAAATGCTCTGAGCTTCTGCTGATGTCTCACTGGACTCCACCTGATCTCATTACACTCATTACTGTCACCTGCTGCCCAGAAGATCCATGGTTCATGCTGCAATCCTGATACTGGTGAACCCCTATTATTTTCACTATTTTCAATGGCAATGACTGAAGGCTAAATGAAGACTGATGCTTTAAAGATTTCTGCAGTTTAAAAAAAATATTTCATTCATTTTATTGCAGTCAGTCTGGACTTTACTTTTTCTCTTTTTGAATCATTTTCCCCAACTGTGGCTGGATGGCTCGGTTTGGTGGGTGTCAAACTGGTTGCCAGGAAAGACGGGTATGCTTACCAGTCAATACCTGTGTCTAGATCATTGTTATTGTTTATAGATTATTCTCTTTCTTTTGCTTTTATTATCATGATGTTGCATTGATGATGATGAAGAGACAGTTTGTGCTGTGACAGTGTTGGAAGACCCATATGGATTATGGCTGGGAGTCACTGGGTACCTCACGATACGATACGATTTGCGATACATTGCTCACGATAATTATACTATCGTGATATGGCGATCGTGATAATCAATATATATATCTCGTCTCTAACTACTCCCGATATGTCAAACTTTAAGAAAGAAGAACTTGAAAAACTGTTTTTTTGGAAAATATTTCCCCATTTATTTTTTAAACACCATGATAATAAACAACTTGTGTCCTGATTCAATGAGGTTCATTGTGTCTATAAAATTATACTGCGTATTTAAATTATTTTTTATCAGACACTGGTTTGTTTTATAAAACGTACCATGGAATACCTTCCTCCTTCGTCAGGGTCGTCATCAGGTGGCGGTGTGTGTCTTTAAAAACAGATGATTGTGACTGAGGCGGAGTCACTTGTCAAAGTTTGACAGGTGATGTCCGTTTTTTGCTGGAGGATGTTGCTCCAGGTGTGGGAGAGCAGGAAGGCCCCTTCATCCCTGTTCATGGAAGTATGGGCTCGTTTTCGTTTCTCCACCGCCCCCACGATCCATCTGTGGCATCTGTTGTTTTCAGTGCGGAGGACAACATCCACTATGAATCATATTGACAGCCACAGATTAATAGATATGAATTGAATCCTTGTTGAAATGAATCGTCACACCCCTAATGTAGATAAATGCAGTTAAGAACAAATTTTGGTTGTCATGACAACTGTTTATGGGGCTTTGTAGAAAAATAATAAAAGTTGATTATTGTACTAAAGAACTTGATAAATGCAGAAAATGCACCTCCTTCTTTCTCATTTATTTCTTGTCTACTAATTTCAGCTTGCAGATCTTCATCCTCACTTGCATCTTCCTCTTGAACAATCTTCACTGCATTGTTCTTTTTTCAATTTTGCTCTTTTTTTCATAGGGTTTTATCTAAACTATTGATCATGATAGTGTTCAGAAAACTATAGGAATCCTTTATTGTTTTGCTTGTCACATTGCAAAAAAAACAACCTTCAACTTGTACAAAAATAGGCCTACTTGACTGTGTATGACAAATCAAACGTACCCCGTAAGACACATGCTCAACGGGTTTTTTTAGGGAAATGGCAGAATTAGTGGATAACGTGACGGTAAAGCGAGAGGTACGTAAACCACATTATGTAGCGATAATAAGACCTGAAAACCACAGAGACACTAAACTGAAGAGAGTGCTGCCTGGTTCACAGTTTTAGCGGAATCAGCCTGCAGCTGCTTTAGTATACGAGTTAAAGCAGTAAAGACTAAGCAACAACACAACTGATATTCTTCTATGAGGTTCCATTTGTGCCAAAAATATGAAAATCTGATTTTGCTTCTTGGTTTATGTCTACATACTACTAAGCCATATCTGCAGATATACAAGACACTCCCTTTGGATCACAGGATGTCCAAACATTTTGCAAAGAGCCAGATTTAGTGAGGAGAACATTATTTAGGTTTGGCAATTCCATCTGACTTTTAAACAATTTTAATGTTAAATCCAGATGAACTATTTATTTCATAGCAATTGCATACTTTTATAACTTCTCAAAATACATTTTCACCTAGAAGACATTTTGCACCATTTAGTTGCTTCTCAGAGTGGAGGTTTGCTCTGGAAAGAAGAGGCATGAAGGTCAGTCGTAGGAACGAGAGGGATCAAGGTAGAAGCGTTAGGTTACAGGGGGCTGAGGTGAAGAAGGTGCAGGAGTTTAAGTACTTGGGGTCAACAGTTCAGTGTGATGGGGAGTGTGGAAAAGAGGTGAAGAGGCAATTGCAGGCAGGTTGGAGCGGGTGGAGGAAAGTGTCAGGAGTGTTGTGTGACAGAAGAGTGTCAGCAAGACTCAAAGGAAAGGTGTACAAGACAGTGGTGAGACCAGCTCTGCTCTATGGGTTAGAGACGGTAGCAGTGAGACAGAGACAAGAGGCTGATATGGAGGTAGCGGAGATGAAGATGTTGAGGTTCTCCTTAGGAGTGACCAAGTTAGACAGGATAAGGAACAAGTACATCAGAGGGACGGCTCAAGTTGCCTGTGTTAGCGACAAAGACAGAGAAGCCAGACTGAGATGGTTTGGACATGTTCAGAGGAGGGATAGTGGATATATTGGTAGAAGGATGTTGGAGATGGAGCTGCCTGGCAGGAGGGCA
Source organism: Oryzias sinensis (assembly GCA_037389245.1). Taxonomy (NCBI): domain Eukaryota; kingdom Metazoa; phylum Chordata; class Actinopteri; order Beloniformes; family Adrianichthyidae; genus Oryzias; species Oryzias sinensis. The sequence continues at coordinate 8,361 of JAUDJI010001040.1, read as the reverse complement.
AGAGGATGGCCAAAGAGGAGATATATGGATGTCTTAACAGAGGACATGAAGTTGGCTAATGTTAGGGTAGAAGATGTTCATGATAGAGTGAGGTGGAAAAGGATGATTCGCTGTGGCGACCCCTGATGGGAAAAGCCGAAAGAGAAAGAAGTTGCTTCTCAGAGTGAGTTTAAATTCATGATTTAATGTAGAGTGTAACTGTCAAATTTACATTTCAATATTGTGACACGATGCTTCGGCGCGCATTTCACCTTCATGAAACAGAGTGTTTCGGCACAATGTTTTGCGGGCGTGTGTCAACTAGCGCAGATCACTTGGTTGATGACTTAAATGCAATGTTTGGTCAAACCACGGTTCAGGTGTCACTTGCATTTTGAAGAGTTAGGCGCGCTATTCTCTAAAAATACGAAATGAATCCCGAACATTTCCCGACCAGTTCTATTGTGTCCCCAGTATTGGAATCAGTGTCAGTTTATTGCACTTTACCAGGGCTCCTTGTAAAAAACGTACAGTGGCTCAGGATCGTTCCAACTCTATTTCTACTAATAAAACAATACACTATAAACATTGTGTACAAAAAAAAATACTTCAATGAATCTCTGATGGCAAGCTGAATTAGTACCAGTAGAAATAGCTCAGTGGAACAGTCAGTGGGGTTTGCATCTGGAGGTCCTGAGTTCAGGACTGGTCAATCATTAATATTGTTTTGTTTTACATTTTTTCCATCATTATTTCCACATTGAAGTGTTAAAAAGGAGCTTAGTTGAAACATGTAAATATACGTCCAGTCAACCACCAGATGTCGCTGCTCTATGTGGTTCCAAAGCCTTGAATGGGTGGTTCATTTTTCCGGCACGATTATATGAACCCCAACTAAAGTTTCATGGGGCTTCTATTCCCATCCCTAATGGCGTGTATGCGAAGCACAGCTACAGTTCTGATTCTCCCATCTGTGGTCTAACATTTATTTTGACAGTTCAGTGTATTCTGTGGCAAGAGCTGGCCTCGGGTTTGTCCCATTACACGTTCAAAATGTATGGACTCAAAAAGGAAACTTGAGAAATATCTTGCATTTGAATGTGTCGCCTTATACTGCTTTGGTCCCCAGTCGTTGACAATAGAAAGTGTTCAAAAGTCTTGATGGTCAAGTTAAAATTTCTCAATTGTTCTGAAGGCAAAGCATATTCTGTTTCCTTAAAGGATATTTATGCTCTGCAGCAAGTACTTTAGTCAAAACTGTCATGGGTAGATTGTTCCTCTCTGAAGTGTGACCTGTTCACTCAAATCTGGCTCTAGTAGAGGGCGATGCCACCAAAATGAACTTTAGTTAAATAATTCAGTTAATATACCCAAGGTTCAGCATTTAATACAAGAAATGCACTAGTTGCTCTGGAAGAGTGACCAAGAGTTTGTTTAAATTATGGCAGGTTGTCATTTTTCAGGGAATCTAAGATTAACTTCAGTGGCCGGTCTTAATTATTACATCTGATTTAGTGGGAGTTTAAGAACCCATTTGAGAGCAGAGTCCAGCTACATGATAACTTAACCATCCATGCAAAAGTAAAGCTGTGTATAAATTTAATTTGCTACATCATTTCCAAACTTAAGAGGTTTGACACACTGAAACAAAAGACTGAAGCAAATCACTTTATTTCAAGATTTTTTTCCAAGTCTCCAAAGAAAGCAGATACAAAACTGACATAAAGGGCTTTTGGCATCTGGTCTAGCCTTCAGTAGCCCTTCTGTCCTTCAGATCCACTAGTGGAGGATCCACCATGCTTGCCTTCATTTTCAAACATGTGGTCAAAGATATCCTGGGTGTATTTGGCATCAGAACTGAAGTCACGAGCTCGCTGGTAGCCACTGCTTGTCTTGACCACGTGGGATGAAGGGTACAGAGGACGTCGTGCAACAGACTTGACAGGAACATGCTCAGAGGTCCAGGCTTCACGAGGGAAAGGACGGCTGGGCGCGAAGCTCAGGATTTCTGCAATGAAGCGAGCAATACTGGCAAGCTGCTGGTCAAACAGGTTTTCCTCTGATGCAGAACCACCACTGGAACCAGTGGAGTATCTGGAACCACCAGTGCTGGTATAGCCAGAGTTATAACCAGCAGTTCCAAAGCCAGACCCAGATCTGGATCCAGAACCAGCTCCTGATCCACTTTGACCTGAACAGAGAAGAGGTTACAGTCTAAGCAGTCAGCTTGGATCTGAACAGGTCAGGAGCTTCTTCTGGATACTTGCCTTGTTTAGCAGGAAGACAAGCTCCAAAGCTGAAGAGGAGGAAGACCATCCAGGAGACCCTGTTCACATCAAGAACCTCAGTAAATACAGGAACACAAAGCAACACACAACAAGCATGAAGACTCACTTCACACCACACAAAGCCATGATGAGCAACTCTGAGCTGATGTCCACCAGGAGAGTCAGAGAGAAGGAGCTGAAGTGCTGCTGTTTGATGAAACTTCCAGGTTGGTGTTATAAATGCTCTGAGCTTCTGCAGATGTCTCACTGGACTCCACCTGATCTCATTACACTCATTACTGTCACCTGCTGCACAAAAGATCCATGGTTCATGCCGTGATCAAGTTTAAAGGAAGCAATGTGCTGGAAAACTCATATCATGAGCTTCATTGGTCGGAAGCTTCAAGCATAATCGCTGCTTTGCTCAGCGTTTATTGTATTTGTGGATGTTCGTTTTTTCATAGTCTGCCTGTGTCATAGGCTCAACCACAGCTTGGCAGACGTGAGAGGTCCCAAACCAGCCAAATGAGATCCACTATGGTGCATCAAAATGTGGTCGTAGGGAGATTTGGAGAGTGGGCGAAAATGTTCTCACAACAATAGAAAATGAAATGAATGAAGTAAAAATCTATGAATACAAATAAATTGTCAGCTTTTGTGAATAATCTTTCACTAAATCACAATCCAATTTTATAAAAGATTTAATCCTTAAAAGCACTTCAAACATAAACAATTGTTTTTGTTGAAGCCAGTTTGTTACACAAAATATTGTTTATTGCACATGAAGCAGGTTCCTGTCGTTTTTGGGTCATGCAGTGGTTCTGGCCCCCTATTGGTTGGATGCATTTTTGGAGCTGTTGTGTCTTTTTATTGGCATTTTTTTGGATTTATTCTGGAATATGTTTAAGAGTAGGGGGAAAAACATCTAAATGTTTCATTGCAATGATGGTTGCATCTTTATTTGGAACGATCTGCTTGAATGCGCTCCTTCATGAACTCTTGTTGCTGACAGTGTCAGTGCATCTGTCTGAGGTTGTCCACCAATTCAATTCAATTCAATTTTATTTGTATAGCCCAAAATCCCAACAACAGTCTTCTCGATGGGCCTCGTATTATAATTGAAAAAGTGAAAAATGAACTCAAAAGGATCATGAATACACTGTAAACCCTAACGAGTTGACAGAACTTAAAAATTATTTTGTAACAGATTACACAATAGTTTTTAAGTTATATTATTAAAACTTTTAAGTTAACATTTATTGAAATTTATATTGTCAGTTGGCTTAAATTTGTATTATTTCATATTAAAAATAAGATTCCTCAACTTACAAGAGTGATTATTTACTCAAAGTTTTTAATTTTTCCAACTAAAAAAAACACTTTAACTAACTATATTTTTATAATATTACTCAACTCATAAAATATGTAAGATTCAATCAAATGTTTTATATATTCTCTAACTCATTAAGCTTAGAATGTTTCTACATGAAATGTATTCTTAACAGAGGTATTGATACTGCCCCACTACAAGATTTAAAAGCTAACATTGATAAAAAACCAGCAAACATGAAAGCCACACAATAGCGATTGCTTAATACACTCTTTTTAATTGCTCTTTTAAAAAAAAAAAGCACAAATATCAAGAGGATGAAGAAACAATCAGTGCAATAAAACTGCATCATAAGAGTGCCACACAACATATTGACAAAAAGTGTTGGTTTTGTATTGTACGGCAGAAAAAGCAAATGATCACAACAAAACACATTAGTAGCATAACACTTAAACCAACAAATAGTCCATTCTGGGAGACTCACTCAACGAAGCATTCTTCAGCGTCAATAAATGTCCTTTCAGTGATTTGCTGTCCTCACGGCTCATGACAGCGTTCTGAATAATTGTGAAGGCAAGTTCAAGTTTTTTGGGGTGCTGTAGGTCCAGAGCATAGATGTCCCCGAAGAGTTGAAGAGATTAGTCAGCCAGATCTGTGGGACCACTGACGGTAGCATCAGGAGCGTCACCACGACAACTGAGAGGAGAGCCACAGCAGTGTCTGTGAGGTCTGGTATTCTGGAAAATACAAAACAAAAAACAGATGAGTTCAGACCCTCAAAGATATTCATCACACTAATGTCCAAAACTGACATTCCTGCCACCTGTCAATGTGAATCTTTTCATGCTAACATTCTGTTAGCTTTTAATCAACTGGCTGTGATGCTTTAAGGACCAACTCCAATTAAAATTGTGTTTTTAAAAAGTTCTTTAGCATTTTTCTGAAAAGTGAGGACATTTATAAAATAATTTAAGACTAAAGCTTGATTTTTCTTTATTCATATAATGATGGATCAGGAGCAGAAAAGGTAAACGAAAAGGTTCCCGCTCCCTCCAATCAGCAGTCCCTGATGTTCGCCTTTCATCTTCCGTCTCATTCTTAAAACCATTTAAAAATATTACTCAGTTTGCAAACTACAAACAATTGCCTATTTATTATGGCACTCAATAATATCTCAATCAATATTAAAGGATTAGAGAAAAGCATTGACAGGGAGTCGTGTGCACTTACAGTACAGGTCTTGAAGAAGTTGGAGGCATCTTCATACAGATAAACAGGAAGTGCATGGAGGACAAGTGCCTGTCTCATGTTCACATCACGCTGGTCCTAAAAGAATAAAAAGAAATATCCATTACCATTGAAGCAAACGCAGAGCAAACACTTCCAATATTTACTTAAAGAACTTTAAGAAATAATAAAATGATACATTTTCTAGATGTCTATTTCTAGTGACAGTACAATACAGTGTATATGGCATGATCCACTTCAGGTCAAAGACCCAAAGTCATTTTTAAGGCAAGTTACACCATGGCTTCTTACAGCTGTTTACAAATGTTTGTTATCCGTTTTTGAATTATGCTCATTAGAAATTCACCTGGAAGTCATAAATCCTAACCAAGCTGGCCAGTTCCTGTCTGTTTTGGTGGACTTTGGCTCAGAAAAAGGCAGCTTTAAGTTCCACAAACATGTAAAAACTGCACAATTTCCTCTGACTGCATCTACTCTACATAAATCCATTTTAGATCTTGACAGATGAGTTTTCATGGTTTCAAATGATGGAATGGTGCTAATGCAACATTATGTATTATTGTATTCCAAAGTGTCTCCACATACATGGCAGTGGAAACACTTTGGAATATTGGCTATGTAGTATTGCAGTATTATATGTAGTACTGCATTGTGCTCAAGTAGCAGAATACAACTTGCACCTCCATTCCATTGTGCCACCTTCAGCCTGCAATCTAAATATGTTTGGTTAATTGTAAATAATTTCAACTCTATTTCTATTTGGCTAGTTAAAATGTGCATAAATGTTTCCATGCTGCCGTATCAATCTAATAATGGTAATAGTTCAGGATGAATATATTAAATAAGTATAAAACTCACCCACTGGACGGCTCTTTTCTGGTGAAATGGTGACTTTCTGGTGAACTCTCTGAAGTTCAGTATCTGAAAAAGTCAACAAGAGATTTTTCAATGTTAAAGAAAATGTTTCAATTATATTCTGATCAAAACATTTATTGCACTACACAAACTATTGCATTTTTTGTTTTTTTAATAGCTCTAGACAATAACTGATCAGGAGACAAGTTACCTCGCTGGCCTTGGCGTCTGTGGAGGTGAAACACTGAACACTCTTGTAGCTCGGTACCTGAACACAACAGGAACACGTTGATTAATTTATTTTTACAAAAACATTTCTTATAATAGAGTTTAGTGATTTAAAAAAGCTTAAAGCTGCATTCAAAACCCAATGCTTCCATGTAGCCACCAGACTTAAAACTTTTGGCGGTAGCTCCTCCCACACAACCGTTAGAGGCTTTGAGTGACATTTTTGGACATGATGTGTCCAGCAGAAAACTTTAGCCACTAACAAAGGCCTCCAACGCAAATTTCACACGCAGATCACGTTTAGTGTGATTGCAGCATAACAGATCATTCCTACCTCTGAATAAACTCATTTTGCAAAGCCTAAGTGCTTCGTGAAGCTGCAGCTTCCCACCACTATTCAAGATAAAAAACTAAAATGAAAAAGCTCGTAGGTTACAAAAAACAATCTACAGGAGGAAACAAAAAAAACATGTGACTAACGAGAAATTTCACCTGTCTATAAGGTAAACAGCAGTCAAAAATTAGGATTTACTGGATTTTTTTGTGACGGAACAACAAAATCTGGTCATTTTCCCATTGATGTTAACTAAACATGGTTTGTAAAAGTGTATTTAAAAAAGATATGTAAAGAAACCTTCAATTATGAGTTAATTTGAGCATGTTTGGGACTTTTACAGTCTTTTTCAATGATCAAATCCCTTCAGATTTGGATTTTTGCAATAACTATGAATATAAGGGCTGCAAAGTGGTGCAGTGGTTGGTGCCTTTGCCTCACAGCAAGAGGGTCCGGGTTCAAGTCCATGCATAGATTCTCTTGGGGAACTCCAGCTTCCTCCCACAGCCCAAAAACATGCTTGATTGCATCCTTGACTATAAATTCATCCTAGGTGTGTGATTGTGGTCCTGCAACAAACTGGTGACCTGTCCAGGATGTCCTCTGCCTTCGCTCATCAGTGAGTGGGTTTGGGTCAGGCAGCCCCATGATCCCATAAGGGCTAAAAAATGGGTCCAGAAAAAAAGGGATATTTTATTTTGGATATGTGAAATATAAAATGCCAAAAAAATCAGAAAGTGAGCGAGAGGTATAAAATTCTCATCCCTGTGCTCTAAACCAATTTTAGCACTGGTAAGTCATACTCCCCTCTCTAATGAATAAACACCTTTTTAGGCATATAGTCACTAAAACACTTGTAACTCATTTGGTTCCATTATCTTACTTCACAAACAACCCCATCCAGTTTCAGTTTCCGTTTAGTTTATGTCAAACACAAATAAAAAGTCGACACACACAGTGGTTTAAAAGACAAATTAATACAGGATGCTTGAAAAGGAGTGGTTTGAAGAGAAATCTTGTCTGCTCCCACCCCATTTTACATACCTGATGATGTGCTTATTCAACATGGGTATTGCTATTTACAGATAGGTACAAAACATTCATGGTACAATTCTGCATTGCAACTGTGCTAAAGTGACATTTTTTGTTTAATTAATCGATTCTGGCCTTATAAAGTTCTATTAGTGACTTCTTGTTGGTTTTTTTGAATGCAGGTAAACTTTTGGTTTGTTTTAAACCTTTATCCAATCCATTCCATAAATCCACACCACAATCAGATAGACACATTTTCTTTTTTGTTGTTCGAATGCACTGCTTTTTGAAATTCAGTTTTTTTCTTAGTTCGCTGTAAGTTTATTGGAAGTAAGTTGTATCTGGCTTTGTACATGACGAGAGCTGTTTTTAGTTTCACTAGATCCCATGTTTTCAATAAACCCGACTTTAAAAATAGAGCGTTGTATGTGTCCCATAATCCACTCCATGGACAATTTGAACAGCTTTTTTTTGTGAGATATTTGATCACTGTAGGTTTGTTTTATAAGTATTTCCCCAAACTTCTGCACTGTACTGTAACTATGGTAGTATTATGCATGAATATAGTAAATGTTCTTTGTGAGTGGGAGTATGGCACGTTTTTACCAACACTGCTATGCTTTTAGCCAGTTTAGCTCTGACCTGCTTTATTTGTGGTTTCCAGTTTTTGTCGTCTAGAATTATTCCAAGGAACTTCATTTCAGTCACTCTTTCCAGAACATGGTTATCAATGGCAACTTTTATTTCTAAATATGAAGGAATGTGGTGGTTTCCGAAAATCGAGAATTTAGTTTTGACACCGAGGGACAGTTTATTTTTTGTCAAACCATTGTTTTAGTTTCCCCAATTCTAAATTTACTGTTTTTACAATTTCCCTGAGGCTCTCCCCTGTACAGACTATACTTGTCATCTGCATATAAAAAGTATGAGTATTTGATACCAAGTGTATGTTATTGATGTAAAGTATGAACAGTTTGGGAACTAAAATTGACCCTTGTGGAACTCCGCAGCTTAAATTTAGCAGGGATGATTTACAGTCATCCAGTTGGACAAACTGCTGCCGTTTAACTGTAGAACCATTTTAATGC
>JAUDJI010001039.1:0-11740 GCA_037389245.1 Oryzias sinensis | reverse complement strand
CAATGAAGTTCCACTGTCAGTACTGGAAAAGGATTTCACTGTACTGCTGACGTAATCCTTTGGGATGAACGTTTCTTGGGTATGATCAAGGTGATCTACCACACTATCTGGGGTAGAAGAAGGATAATCTTCTGTTTGATTAACAGATGGAGTAACTGCCAATATNAACAGTATCATTTTCTTTGACAGACAGTGATGTAGGCTTCTCTGTGCTGAACAGTGATGAACCTGCGGGACGTGCTGTGGGTTTGTCCTGAGGCTGTTCTGTTGGTTGAGCTGCAATGATAACAAAGCAAAACCATGACATTATTTGTTATTTCAAAGAAATGATTAGAATAAGCATTTATTTCTCTTAGTAAGAAGTTGTCTTTGTAAGTGTACTACAAATATAATTAGTCTATAAAACATGTGTGGCAATTTTCTTGAAGTTCACTTTTTATATAATATCTTTATATTGTAAATTTAAATTTAGTCCAATACCAAATAAGCCGGATGAAGTATTCAGTTGGTATGCTTTATGTACATTGTCTATAGTAGACTTTCAATACTTCTATGCAAGTCTACTTAATATAATACAATTTAAGTGTCCAATTTTTTGCTAAGGGTAGAACAAAATTATTTACACAAGTGTGCTGAGCATGGCTTTTTGATCTTTGCAAACAATCTTATACATAAAAGTCAAGCTCTTAGAGTAAGCATTTAAAAAACTACAGAAAAAGTTTGCATTCGGCTATTCTTAGAATTTGTTTTAAATTCTCCAAAACTGTCATTCACCAATTCATTTACATTCACAACATGCCTAAAACCAGGAAAAAAGCATTTCCCTTAAAGAAAAACGTTTGGAATAAATGAGTTTTAATCCTTATAGAATAGTCAAACAGATCTTTCCTATTCACTCTCTCTCTTTTGCTCCTCTGTTAGTCTGTCTGTCCACAAACTGTGTTTGTTCTCCATATTTTTCTCCAATTATGGTGTTGAGAGATTACTGGTTGCAGCAGAAAACACCTGTTTCATCCAAGCACAGTTTTAAACAGGCACCTGTTTTACCTCCAAGTCAGGCCTGGGAACTTATGCAATGTGCCTACTTTCCTCATCTAGATGTCCATGTACATGCATACACATACACATACACAGAGAAGCATGTTGCTCACTTCAACAAGTCAGAAATTAAGGAAAAAGAAAGAATTCACATTGCAGACTTTTGTTTTACTTCCTTAACTTAAAGCAATAATCTAGCTTTACACAGCAACTATAGAAGTACTCTTATTTAGATTAAATTTATGTTAAATTTTACATGTACAGTATGTCACAAGTTTTCATCTAAATAACAACAGAAATCGAAGATTTATATAGCTCTGGCATATTCAATTCAATTTAATTTTATCTATATAGCCCAATATTTACAAGTCATCTCAATGGGCTTCACAAACTATGCAAATCAAATGCATTCTGGACAGGACTCTGCAAGGAAGAGATTAATAATCAAAGCGCCCCACTATTCGAGAAGCACTCCTCTAACTTATTGTTGTAGAATTTTTTGAAATGTTCATCAATGTGCAGTCTTGAAAACGTTAAAAGACATTGTCAGAATTCATGCAAACACAGAGCTAAAGATAGTGAACAGTCTATATCAGCCATCTTGAACATCATTCCTACCACTAATCGAGTCGTCATTTCAGAATAAAACATAGGAAAAATTCTACAACTTCCTTTTAGCTCTATGATTTCCATCATAGGGGTTTTTAAGCCTAATCAAGAAACTTTTTGTTTTCTATTTTCCCTCGGCTTGAAAATCCAGACCATACATAAATCAACTCTTAAAGGTGAATTAGTGCATTTCCAAAAATGTCATAGACAGTCAGCCTACCAAGACTACGCAGACTGAAATGTTACTTACAGAAAGAATGTACTGCTGGTGGTTTTCATGAATTGTTTTCTGACATTTGGGTTTCACACCCCAGACAAGTAATTTCCCAAGTCATAATGTTTCATATAAACACTTGGTAAACAGTAAATTGAACTGTCATCAATTAATCAAGTCCAGATGGATACAATTCATAATAACACCACCACTTTTGAGCGCAACTAAGCGTCCATTCAGTGATGTTCTTGGCGCACTGACATTAAAGAATATACTTGGTTATCACACAGCCAGACAGCACACTGTTTTCCAATGCCACAAGATTTTCCACAAGATTTTCCCACACAAAAACTGGGAGGGCAGCAAAGAGTCCCAGTGTCTCAGCTGATCACATACTGTAGCAGTAAAAGTAGCTATAATGAGCCGCTTTGGTCAGGCAGTCTCCAGCCGCCCTGACAGAGAGGGGAGACTGTGAGTTAGCAATGACATCACCTCATGAGGTGTTGTCCACTGTACCTCTCTGTGTAGCAGTGATCTGCCAACACACTCCTGTTATTGCCAGTCTGGTGGTAAGTCAGCTGGTCACACACATGAAGAGAAATTCTGGGACTACATGGTTTCTTGCAGTAAAAATACACAAGAAAAAAAATCAAATTTGTGCACACCACTGTGTTTTTCAATGTGTGTAATATGCCTTGATGTACACTAGGAGCCACCAAACTGACCACATACACTGGGGGATGGCAATAAGCGGATTATGATTGTGCATCATGAGAACCTTGTGGAAAAACCACAAAGTTTGATCACAATTCTGCCAAATGACTAGGTAAAGTACTTGCATCTCTTCCAACTAAGCAAATCCCTTTCCTCTGACTCAAAATGTCCTTCAGGGAGAGAAAATGCGTCACTATAAAAACACTTGTAGTTCAGATCCAGACAAAAATCGGGGCATGTGCATCAGTTGTTTACATATGAAGCACATGTTCCCACTTGTGTGAAATCACAGCAGATATGCCCTTAAGGCATTAAAGGACTTATGTGAGTCCGGTTTTACTCTAGTTCTACTTCAGAGACTAGGATTTTTCTTTAAAATTAATAAATATGTTAAAATATAAAACTTGTTAACTTATTGCTTCTAGCAGAATTTGATTTGTCTTGTGTGCCAGAAAAAAAACCTATACTGAACTCGCAGAAAAAAAGCAGAAGAGCTGGAACATAGCATTTTAGTATCATGAGGAGCTGCAGCAAAACATTATGGAGAAATTTATCATACTGTAAACCAACATAAATAAAATCTTTTTAAGATAAACCTTAAAGCCGATTGGTTAATAAAAAATGTAACTTCTAAACAATTTTAAATCCCCAGATTATAAGAAAACTACATAGTTGTGAATGAATCTCAGAATACTAGTGGGCCGCATTTCATACTCATCTTCTTTCAGTTAAGATTAAAATATCTGATCACTTGATAAATAATTGCAGCAAATAAATACTAAAAGGATACAAACAAACCAGAAAAAGCCGAAAGAATAAAAAAAATCTACTGTTTTTAGTGAATTCCTTTTTTATGCATAGAAATGATCTTTTTTCCCCAATTGGAACTAGTTGTAATATGGTGTTTAACTGCCCTGTAACCAAACCTCATCATAAACCAGTATCCTTAGGAATAAAACTCAGAGGGAAACAAACCTTCAGGACACTCATGCTTTAACCTACAACAACAACTGAGGCAACAAAACCATTATTACAGTGATCTAAATCTCTAAAAAGTAAACCAGCTGAATACCAAACATGAATCAAGTCAAGATAAATCAACAAAAATCAAGTAATAGCATTTTTAAGCTGCTCAATTTACAAATTTAAAGGTACTGTATGTGGTGGATTACCTGATGCATCCTGGGTCTTTGTGATGTCACTTGTTCCCAAGGGCTGAAACTCCGAGATCACTGCAGATCGGGAGGTGAGCACACTGGTTGCAGCTGGAGCTGTAGGTGTGGATGTAAACAGTTGTCCTTCTGCTTCTGTGCCTGTCTTTTGCACTGGTGTTTGCGAGCCAGACTCATCAAAGATGTCGCCACGTGCTGACAACGTCTCATGTGGAGTTGTTGTTTCTCCGTCAACTTTGGTGATGGCAGTGGTTCCAGATTTGGCGTTAGAGTCCATGTCATGTGTTTCAAGAATAGTTTGGGTTCCAGTATGAGTGGTAGTACGTAGTTCTGTTGTGCCAGGTAGAGTTTTGCACATGAATGGAGTAGTAGCGGTGGTTGTTGAAGTTGCTGGGCTGGATGAAGGCTCCTCACTAAATACCTGGACTTGTGGCATCACTTCAACATGAATTAAAGTATCATCAACGTCTTCACCATAATCTGAGAATGGTGTTGTTTCCTCAGGTGTCTGGTCTGTAGCTCCTTTTGGAGTTTCAGTCACATCAGAAGTCACTGCTGCGGTGATGCTAGAATGGACAAAGGCTTCCTCTGTCTTTCCCTCAGCAAACATGGTTTTTGTGTCAACAGAAGAGCCTGGCATGAGGACATCAGGTTGGATTGTGCTGATTTTGATCACTGAGGGATCATCAGGGTCAGACACAGTGTCATTGCTGCTTTCTGTTGGTATGGACGGGTCTCTGACAACATCGCCACGTTTGGGAACAGAATCCTCATCAACAGTTCCAAAGTCATCTATATTGAACATTGGGGTAACAATATCAAAGGTGTCATCTTCCTCCTTGATGGTGGGTGCGATGGTTGTAATCAAATCCTCTTCATGATCTGCAGAAGGGAAACTGGATGGAGCCATGCTAGTGGAAAACATAAATGGAGTATTCGTGGCAGCTGCAGAGTCTTTAGACTGATCTCCCTCTGTGACTGGGGCTGATGTTGTGGAAACTGCATTGGTGCTGCTTTCCAGTAAGGGCATAGAAGTTGTGGAGACAATAGAGGCAGTTGTGATGTTTATCACAGATACATCAACTAAGGATGTCTGGTTGAACACAACTCTTCTTCCTAAGAAGAAACAGAGAAAAACAAACATACATTTATTAACCAGAACAGTGTTACCAAAACTCACCTGACAAGAAAGTTGTCAGGTCCATATTTTAGGACATGTGTATGATTAATAGACCCTTAGGAACATATTTAAAATAGATCAATTGAAAATAGAGTGGGACTTTAAAGGCTTTTCTTAAGACTCTCAGAGAAAACTTTATCCATATAAATTAATTTCCTGACTATAAGCCGCAACTTTTTTCCTGCGCCTACAGCCCCGCGGCTTATTCAGTGACGCGGCTAATTTACAGATTTATTTGGCGGCCGCCATGAATGTATTTTCAGTTTCAGAGCATGGGTTGAATGCTTACTCAACTCCAAGCAACAAGTCATTCATTTTTGAACACACTTTTAAGCAGCCAAACAGCATTGACCTCACTTCAGGTCTTAGACACTTCAGTCATGGTTCAACAAAAAGAAACACGCATGCCCAGCCGCATCTCAGAATCCTTTGGTGCCATTAGACCCAACATGCACGTGATCGCCACTACAATATGACGCAGCCTTCAAGTTAAAAGCAATCGTTAAAAGCTGCGTGAAAAAATCCACCATCACCAACGGGTTTGGAAAAGCCGGTCAGCTGCGTGACGGAGAGAACAGCGCGAGAACAGGAGTGAATTTACCTCAGTCACATTGACACTAGCCCATCTATTAGCAGCTCCGTAATATACGAGATGATCTTTTAAACATAAGTTTATTATTGTTATGTTATTATGAAGCGCCTGTTCACTCATCATTTTATTTTTAATCTGTGTGGTCAATGCTTTTTTTGTGGCAGAACGATGCCGGAAGTATGGTTAGGTGAAGGCTAACAGGCGCTAACAACATTTAGCCTAGATGAACATGAATCCATGCGGGAAAAGCTGCAATCTGCAGCTTGGCTGCACATAAATATGTGGGAATAACATCAGCCTTTATTTTGACGGGACACGACTGGAAACACAAATAGACGTGATCGTTTTAACGGTTTCTAAGGACTGAGCGGAATTTTACTCTGAAAAGCTCACAGCCGCCGTGTTAGCTGGAGAGATGTTCTCCTGCTGTTGTTCACATAAAGCTGCGGGACCGATGGCAGTATGAAGGCTCCCACATGTAACAACGCATCCGCCCCTTATCTACAAAACGTACAGTATTAAGTCCGATTGCTCTGCACAGACACGATTCGCTCCGTGCACCGGCGCAACGGGGACGAAGTGTCGGAGAAGATAGGAAGGGGAGACAAGGAGCCCGCGGGGCGAGCGCGGAGCGCAGAGGCGTCCGCGGAGCAACAGTGTTTGTTGTGGAAGGAAACTTCTGACACACGCGCCGCGCTGAGGCGCGCGCTTTTCAGTCGCCGCTGCTTTATTTTACTGGTGTGTTTTTTTAACCAGCCCTGTTACTACCATAATGCTGCTGCGACACAAGCGGAAGGAGAGCTGTTCCCGTTCGCCCCTTCATCCACTGCTGCTCCTTGCTCATTCTTTAAACACGTACAACAGTGTGGCGAGCTGGGCGTTGGCCCTGCCTTTAGCCCCTAAAACTCATGGGAAATGGGGAATAGCGGAGGTAAATTTCCTCATCATAAGTGAAGGATGTATGTTGATTATGTGGTTACCGTTTGTAATTTTATGTATGATACCTCAACTGTCAATAAGTTAAAAAAAAAAAACATAACTGAGAAACTTGTGAACAGAAGTGACATGCATGCTGTTTGGCAGATGTGGGTGTATTCAAGATCATGAGTGACGCAAGTCTGTCTCCTCCCACATTTGCATCAAATCTGGGAGTCAAGACTTGCCTTGTCTTGCTAACGGCGTTGCGTAATCAAATCAAATCAACCTTTATTTATATAGCACTTTTTCGACAACAGATGTCACTCAAAGTGCTGTGCATAAAATACAATAAAATTTAAAAACAAGATGACAAGACAAACTGTGCGACAACCCCCCCCCCCCCCGCAGAAACACACACACACACACACACCCACCCACCCACACACATCAATAAATAAATAAATAAATAAATAAATAAATAAATAAATAAATAAAAGAGTGATAGAATGATAGAATGTAGAGACCTGGCTTTGTCCTGAGGTGGGAAAACGATAGTTTGGGGACATGTCCACACCAGCGACCCCCCAACCCAAGTTCACGGAGTACACTACCACAGAACCCCCCAGATCCGATCAAAAGAGTCAGACCCAGGAGATCCCACTGCAGCGACCCCGCTCACTGAGAAGGGTCAGTCACCGATGTGGAGGATCCCTCAGAGGAAAACACTGGAGTGTAATAAAATGTAAAAGGAATAAAATTAAAATATTTATAAAACATAGACAAAAAAACAAATAATTATATAAACCTTAATAGGCATATGAAATAGTAAGAGCGACTTAAAAATTAATTGAATAAATAAATAAATGTATTTACATACACAAATAAAACTAGTTAAAAGAAAAATAAATTAATAATTAAAATATTTAAAAATAATAATAATAATAATAATAATAATAAATTTAAAAAAATAATACTAATAAAAAAATAAACAAATGAAAAAATAAAATAAAAAAATGCATGCGGCTTGTACACTGATGCGGCTTAAGTATGTAAGAAGCAAGCTTAATACGTGAAAATGAGTGGGTGCGGCTTGTAATTGGGTGCGCTCTATAACCCGGAAATTACGGTATATGATAATATATTACCTTTGGCACACAAAAGAACAAATTTAACAAAATATGAGGTATTTTTTAAAGTTAATTTTGATGCCCAGAATTAAACCGACTCGATCTCTGAAGCAGCAGCTTTCCCTCCTTGTGGGTTCCGCCCTTTTCATACAGTGAGGACTAAACATTGTAATAGCGATTCATCGCATTTCGGGCAGACACTCGGCAGAATTGCAGGTTACTCCCCTAGGGCGGGTCAGTTAATTAACCCACCTGCTTAGCGTCCTAGTTAAGTCAGGTGTACGATTGTTCATTCTCTCTTACTTTCAGCGCTCATTCTTGCCGGTCTCCGAGCCCGCGGGTCTCCTTATCTTTCAGTGTCTTGCTGTGTTCCCCCCGTCCTTCGGATGGATGATCCCCATTTTTCTGATGTGGGGTTTTCGTTTCGTCACGTCTGCTCTCCTTGCGGCGATCAGCGGGCGGCTGACGGCGCGCGGCGCGTTCGTTTCGCCGCGGTCGCGTGCATCTGCAGGGGGTGTGCTTTCCGCGATGTTCGGGATGTCCGTGCTCCCCGATCAGGAGCGGTCCGGGTCTTCTCGTCTGCCGTGGTCACCCCTATAATCTACGGTGAGCGTCATGGAGTCCTTTTCCCGTGTAGTTTTCTAAGGCTGCGTGTTACTTCCTGTTTACTTCGGTGACGTCACGCCCCTAAGGATCTTGGGAATTGTAGTTTTGTCTCATGGTCCATCATGATGCACTTCTGATTCCTTTTCTGCGACGTAGTTCTGCGTCTCCGGTTGTCATTTCAGGGGTCGTGGGGTCTTTTCTGTGGTTGTGAAGGCTGGCGGTCCTCGTTTGGACAGGTTTCTCATGCTGGCTGAATTTGTTGTGGATTTTAGCATTTTTTTTTTCTCTGTGGCTGTTTTGTTTGGGAGCTGAGTGTAAAATCTTAATTATCTTTAATTCGATGCTGGCTTATTATTATGGCGGTTCTTCTGTTTATTTTCTTCGTTGTTGTAGCTGCTGGTTGGTCAGAATGTGAATCAGTGTCTCTTGGACCAGTCTCTGCTCTGTGGACATTTTCCTATGACTGGTCTCTCTTATGCAGTGTCTATGGCTCATTTTATTCACTCGGCGATCCTCGTTCGTTGCCCCCGCCCGTTCTGCATCTGGTTCTGCTACGCCTGTTTTTTCCCCGCTCTGAGTACCCCAGTGGGTCCTGCCTTGGATTCAGGGACTTGCGTCGGCCGCACTGGTGAGTGTGTCAGTCTCGTCGCGGCCTTGTTTTCTCGGCTGGACAGTTAATTTGTTATTCTCTCTCTGGTTTGGTTTGGAGGTTTGTGGGGGCTATGTGATGGATTCTTCCGGGGCATCGTTTTCAAAGCCGCCACTGAGGGTGGCCCCTAGGAAGTGTTCAGGTTGACGTTCTTGATCTGGACCATGTTAACGCCTCGCAGTTCATTTTTGGGCATCAGTGGCCTGGTTTCCCATGCGCCTTCAGGATTAGTATAAAAATTTCTTCGTCTGCCTATGGTGTCTCCACGATTTTCCTCCGAACGGGATATAAGGCTGAGGATGACTGTTATCGCCGATGTTATCACTGTTCTGCCTCTATGCCTCTCAGTGGTGTCCCTTGGCATTCAGTTGGCGCTCGACGTGTTTGTCGGTTTACCTTTCAGCTGTCGTGGCAGTCTTGATAATATCAACTTTATTATCAGAAGCCCTGCAATGGATATTTATAGGCGACGGGTCCCCTTCATTTTGCGAGTTATTGATGATTTCTGGGTGGCCAAATTTCCTCTGTATCCCTGATCTTTTGAATCTCAGTGGAAAAAATGTATTTCCACGTTGTCTATACTGTATGGTCCTCCACCCATCCGGTTTTATTCTTCTTCTATGGTTCTGGATGGTTTATTGATGCTTGCCGCTCCCCATTATGTCATCTCTAGCTTTGTGCAGTGTATTGTTTATTCATTCTTGGTTGAATATGATTTGTCAATGATTGGGCCACCTGAAATTTGCTGTGGCTTTGTTCCCACGCTAATCTGTTCATCTTGTGTTCTTCCCCCACTTGTTCTTCTGAGGCTGCACCTTCTGGTTTTGGGGGGAAAGATTTATGAAGAGTGGTTTGTGTTTGTCCGGCTGCCTGAATTCACAGCTCTAATGGTGTGTAAGGGATCGTGTAGTTAGATGAGATTTTATTTATTATATTTTGCATAGTACAATTTATGAGAGAATTCAGCCATGGAGATTATATTGAGGCTGTTTCTATGTGAAATGATAATATTATGTGTCATCGGTTGACTGGGTAGTGTTTAATAACACCATGAGCAATTTTAACCCTGACCGGAGAAATTATCATTTACACCCTCAAGCTTAGTTCAAGAGTTAAATCTTGTGTCCATTAGTCTTCTCTCTGCCCTGTTTTAGCAGATGGCACTCGGCTAGAGGCATCTCCTTTAGAGGCTCGTTATTCTCTGCCTCTAAATGTTAATGTTCAGTCTAGCTAAAATACTTAAACCTACGATCCCTCGTGGATCGGAAGTTCTTCTTTTTTGTTTTTTTTGCAGTATCCAGATGCCCTTGGCTAATTAAAACTTCAATAGTCTGTGCTTCGTTGTCCACCTATTTGAGGACCACTGATGTCATAACCGGCCGAGCTGCGATCCATTGCTACTTGGGATGATGATCTTCCTCATCTACAAATATTTTTTTTTGGTCTTTGGTTACCCTTCCATCACCTGCTCCTCGATGACCTTCTGAAGGTGCGTCCCTCTGGAATTGTTAAAGGTTACATCTCTTACATTAGTGTACATTAAATTGGTGTTGAGATTTCTTGCAGGTTCTATATTTCTCTATCAATTCTTTACTGGAATTTGTGATTCTGGCGGTTTTATGATGCAATTAATCCATAAAGGGACTTTTACTTAATAACTAACTAAATTTCACTTCTCAGGACTGTTCTTTAAAAGCACTGTTATTCCATTTTATATCAAGAATTTAAAAAACTAAGCGGTTTCTGGGTTATTTCTATATTCTTTTGCCCAGACTAATTATGCTTTGTCTTTATCTATGCATCGCATCCTGAGCCTACGAACCCCTACTTCCCTGTCTGCTCTTCGTTTCCGGCGAACGATGTCACCCCGCAGTCCTTGATCTGGTGCTGCAAAGACGTCTGCTTGTTCTGCGGTCTTCCGTCAGACCTTTACACCCTGCACTCCCTGAGAATAGGCGCTGCTACAGCTGCTGCTCTTCATGTGCCATCATTTCCGCTGAAAGCAATGGGAAGGTGGTCCTCTTCCGCCTTTCAGAGATATGTTAGGTTAAATTCTGATGAAATATTAGCGGTTTAAAGAAAAAATTAGGTCTGGTTAGAATGATGAATATGTTAAGTCAGGTGGAAGCCGCGAATGAGAAGGATTAACTGCATTGGTGTTAAAAAAAAAAAAAAAAAAAAAAAAAAAAATTGAATCAGGTTGTGTAATCTTGTTGGCTCCCCTTCATTCTTCCCCTTCCTTCAGGTAGTATGTTCCCCTGGTGAAGGGGAGCGGCCCAACGGTCAATGGTGCCGGGTAAACACATAGCAGATTCACTAGATAGAATGTTCCCTTCGTAGAGTGGTTCTCGAAGGGAGCGGCCAAACGGTCAATGGTGCCGGGTAAACACATAGCAGTTACACTAGATAGAATGTTCCCTTCGTAGAGTGTTCTCGAAGGGAGCGGCCCAACGGTCAATGGTACCGGGTAAACACATAGCAGTCATACTGGAAAATGAAATAAAATGAAATGAAATGAAATGAAGTGAAAATGGAATGCCGCCGAAAACACACCTCATCTTATTTACCCACTGATTATACATTCACATTCACATTTTCTTCTTCTGGATCATCTTGGTGTTGGGGGTTGTTACCCAAAAGTGTATGGAAAAAATAAGTGTGTCAAGGAATTGAACGGAGCCTTATGCCAAAACGAAGTTGTGAATCAAATTGTGAATGTCAACCTAAAGATGTTGTGAATAAATATTCTTCTGCAAGAGTTGTCTGACTGAAATAGCGATTCATCGCATTTCGGGCAGACACTCGGCAGAATTGCAGGTTACTCCCCTAGGGCGGGTCAGTTAATTAACCCACCTGCTTAGCGTCCTAGTTAAGTCAGGTGTACGATTGTTCATTCTCTCTTACTTTCAGCGCTCATTCTT
>JAUDJI010001038.1:0-11741 GCA_037389245.1 Oryzias sinensis | reverse complement strand
CATGTTTTTTGCTCACGGCAGGCCAAACCTCCAAAGTCACGTGATCCCGAGAAGGCTCGTAGAAAATGAATAGAAAAATGATACGTATCCGCCTCACAGTTTAGGGGGCGTTTTTGTAAAACTCTCACGCATTTCCAAGTGGACAAATGTAGCTACTACACATTTTAGGATGAGACTGGGTTGAAATGGAATGCCGCCGAAAACACACCCCATCTTATTGAACACTGATTATACATTCACATTTTTCTTCTTCTGGATGATCTTGGTGTTGGGGGGTTTGTTACCCGAAAGTTTTATGGAAATTTCTCATGGAATTGAACAGAGCCTTATGCCAAACGAAAAGATGTGAATGCCAACTTAAAGAATGTGGAAAATTAAGTATGTCAAATAAATATTTCTTACTGCAAGAGTTGTCTGACTGAAATGATGACTTGTCGTTCAGGACACCCTGCAAAAGAGTGCAGACGCTTTTTCCCCTGCTCCTGCTGCTTCCTGCTTTATTTGCTTTTTAATCATTTAATTAATCATTTTTAATTATTTTACCTCATCCACAAATCCTGGAATATCAGACTGGTCATCCTTTTTTGTGACTTCCACCTATACAAATCAATATTTTTACGTCTGACAAGCCAGCGACATGTCCGGAAGAGGAAGATAAACAAACTCCCACTGTGAACGCTGTCGGATCTACCGACAAGAAATAAAAGAGCTACAAACACGGATATTTACCTTGGAAACTGAAAATGGACTTCACAAGACCCTTCCAGTAACATCGGGTGGTAAGAAGCCCACTCTTACTACAAATGAGAAGACTAACAGTGACATAGACCTGAGTGATGTTGTGTCTTTTCCGAAACTTTGTGCGGAGGAACTCTGTGTTAAGCCAAAGCGTAAAGATGACAAAACATCCGAAATAAAGCTCATAAACAGATTTTTACCCCTAACACAATGTGAAGTTAAAGAACAAAGTGAAATTGGACCACAGAATAGGAGTTATAATGTTGGCAACAAAGCACAGGCAGAAAGAAAATCTGTGCCAAACGTCAAGGTCAGAGATACGATGCTGCTTGGAGATGGCGCTATCAGTGGAGTCAGCCACAGAAGAATGCAAACTTTATGTTGCCCAAGTTCTACTGTTCCAGTGATTACAGGACTCTTACCTAAAGTCTTGTACCAAGGAGTTAAACGAATAATCATCCATGTAGGTGCTGTCGATATCAAAAAAGAACAATCTGAACGTCTGAAAAAAGACTTCATCAAGTTATTTGAAGAGATCGACAAAGTAGAAGTTGAAGCATTCATCAGTGGACCTCTTCCTAACATCGATGGGGTGTCACTCAAGTTCAGCCGTCTGTTTCAGCTGAACAATTGGCTCTCCAGAGAGTGTGCTTCCAGAGGATTCCATTACATTGAGAACTTCAATACATTCTGGAAATGAAAGGACCTATTCATGGGAAGAGGCCCACACCTGAACAGAGGTGGAGCAAGAGAGTTAGTGAAGAACCTCCTCCACGCTCTGGGGCATAGAGGCCAAGGCCCTGAAAAGGCAGTAAGGAAGGACTGAGCCAGTGTCCCAGGAACCACAGCACAATGGCAACAACAACTACCTCCACCACCCCCGGTCAATGACTTGGATCCAGCAGCACCAGCACCACAACCACCTCCATCTAAGGACTCAGCTGCACCAGCATCACAACAACCACCGCCAGCTAAGGACCCAACCGCAGAACCACAACAACAGCCACCAGATTTGGCCCCAGAAATACCACCATCTGACCAGCTGTGGGCGGCCCCTGCTACATCTACTCCCAGTGAAGACTCACTTTCCTTTTCATCCCCCCCACTTTCACCCATGGCCCTACCTAGCCATTTTGATAGCCTCATTAAGTCAGGAATTAAGATGGCTCCCCTAACACCTGTGAGCCTCAAACCACACAGGAGCTCTCCTACCCCTCCAGCGCCCCCTCCTCATCCTTCACCCAAAGTCCCTCCAACACGTCCTTCACCCAAAGCCCCTCCAACACGCCCCCTCCGTCGTTCACCCAAATCCCGTCCAGCTCCCGCTCCTCCTGGTCCATCACCCAAACTACCCTCAACTCGACCTCCCCTGCGCGCCTAGACGTGCTATCCCCCAGAGCTAGGATGAAATGGGCCCCCAGTGTCCTAGGAAAGGTTATGTCAAACTGGGGCCCTGTGATGAACAGCTTCCTTCTGGTGCTATACCTGTAGTTGCACTACGTAGAATGCAAAAAAGGGCAGTTAGACTGTCCAATCACAGAAATCTAGTTGATATCCCTTGCAAGAAGGTTTTGACCAGTCCCAAGTTAACTAATCTCAAACTTGCTGCACTCAATGTCAGATCTTTATGCAACAAATCATTTTTAATCAATAATCTTATCTCTTCTTTTAATCTTGATTTTATGTTTTTAACTGAAACATGGCTTGACAAAAACACAGGAAACATAGTTCTAGTCGAATCAACTCCCCCCAACTACAAACATGAATCGGAAATACGAGAAAATAAAAAGGGTGGAGGCGTTTCTGCACTGTTTAGAGATAATATTGCAACCCGCAGACTATCATTTGGTGTGTTTTCATCATTTGAGTATGTGTCCTTTAAGATTGAGTTAAAACAAACTCCTCCCTTACTCTGCATAGTCATGTACAAACCTCCTCAGCACAGCCAAAGTTTCATTGATGATTTCACTGAAATGCTCTCAGTTGTGTGCACAGACTTTGATGGTCTAGTCATTACAGGTGATTTTAATGTTCATGTTGACAATGTCAATGACAGAAATGCAAAAGAGCTCAATGTTGTCCTTGAAACCTTTGATCTAATTCAGCATGTGAGTTGCCCCACCCACAGCAGAGGGCACACTCTGGACCTGCTCATCACAAAGGGGGTTAATATTCACAATGTCAGTATGGTTGATGTTGCCCTCTCTGATCATTTCTGTGTATTCTTTGACCTCTCTGTTGCTCCCAAACCACCGCCTGGCCCTGCAGTTGTCCAAAAGAGACAAATAAATGAGAGCACTAGGGCACAGTTTGTAGAAATGATAGACCTTGAAAACGCCGTTGGTGCCAATGTTGATGAAATGCTGAATTCTGTTACTTCTAGCATCTTGAATGTTCTGGATGCCATTGCCCCTATGAAGGTTAAATTGAGAAAACATAGACATAAGGCTCCCTGGAGGAACGATGATCTAGTCAGGGCACAGAAACAACAGTGCTGCAGAGCTGAGCGAAAGTGGCGCAAGTCAAAACTCCAGGTTCATTATGAAATGTATAAGGGGGAGTTGTACGCTTACAACCAGATCTTATGCAGAACAAGGGAAAGGTACTTCTCTGAAATCATTGGAAGTTGCAATTCCAAATGAGCAACTCTCGTGTCCTGTTCACAACAGTAAACAGATTAACTAACCCTCCAACCCAGCTACCAATAGAACTGGTTTGCACACCTAAATGTAATGAGTTTGCTGTATTTTTTAATGACAAGGTTCAGGGCATTAAAAAAGCCATCAACTCCACAACACATATAACTATCGAACGGCCACCTACTCACTCTAAGCTGACTCACTTTGTACCTGTCACTGACCAAACTGTCCAAGAGACCATCACCCGTCTGAGCTCGTCTACATGCTGCCTTGATGTGTTACCCACTAGATTTCTAAAGTCTGTCCTGAACAGTGTGTTGCCATCAATTACTCAAATAGTTAACATGTCTCTTCAATCTGGAATATTTCCAGAGGCCTTAAAAACTGCAGTCATTAAACCTCTCCTGAAGAAGAGCGGTCTTGATCCCACTGTACTGAATAATTACAGACCTATCTCTAATCTGCCATTTTTAGGAAAAGTCCTTGAAAAAGTTGTCTACCAACAGCTCACTGATTTTCTCTTATTAAACAATTCATTTGATGTTTTCCAGTCAGGATTTAGACCCCATCATAGCACAGAAACTGCTCTTATCAAGGTAACCAACGACATCCGCCTGAACACTGATGATGGCAAAGTCTCTGTCTTAATCCTGCTAGACCTGAGTGCTGCCTTTGATACTGTTGATCATGGGATCCTTTTGCACAGACTCCAAGACTGGGTTGGCATCTCTGGATCTGCCCTAAGTTGGCTCAAGTCTTATCTAGAACACAGGAAATATTATGTTGAAATTGGGAGTTGTGTCTCAGACTACATGGCCTTGACTAGTGGTGTGCCCCAGGGATCGATCCTGGGACCCCTTCTGTTCAACCTCTACATGCTGCCACTAGGGCAGTTAATATGCAGTAATAACATATCTTATCACAACTATGCAGATGATACTCAGATCTATGTGTCACTGACAGCAGGTGAATATGGGCCGGTGGATTCACTCAGCCACTGCCTCCAACAGATCAGTGCGTGGATGCAGAACAACTTTCTCCAGCTAAACTTAAACAAGACCGAAGTTATTATTTTTGACCCACAGAAACAAAGAGAAAGAGTCAGTAGCTACCTTCATTCTCTGTCTCTTAAACCCTCAAATCAAGTCAGAAATCTAGGGGTAATCATGGACTCTGACCTAAACTTTAACAGCCATATCAAGTCAGTAACATCAGCGGCATTTTACCATCTGAAAAACATTGCCAAAATCAAAAACATAGTGTCAAAGCCAGACCTGGAGATACTTATTTATGCATTTGTCTCCAGTAGGTTAGACTACTGTAACGGCCTGCTCACCGGCCTCTCCAAACGAGCTGTAAAACAGCTACAGTATATCCAGAATGCTGCTGCTCAAGTCCTGACCAGAACCAGGAAGTAGGATCACATTAGTCCTCTCCTCAGGTCATTCTTCGCCCCTCCCTCCTCCCCGGCTTCCACCTTTGGGCTCCGTAAAGGGGGGTTTTGTTACCCGAAAGTTTTATGGAAATTTCTCATGGAATTGAACGGAGCCTTATGCCAAACGAAAAGATGTGAATACCAACTTAAAGAATGTGGAAAATTAAGTATGTCAAATATTTCTTACTGCAAGAGTTGTCTGACGGAAATACTTATTTGGAAAACATGTTCTTATTCAACCAATAATTTACACAACAGTGACTAATTTAAAGTCCTGCTCTGATCATCTTTTTATCCATTTTCAAAGTGTTTCCAGTGGTTTTTAATTAAGATTTTTACCCAAAATCAAAAAGCCTGTCATTTTCGAGGTCATGTTTTCTCCAGAGGGATATTCACCCCCCGAGTTCTGGCCAGAACTGTAGGTGTGGAGTAAGTCTGCCCTCAATTAACATGATCCATTTGCCCACACACTCTCCCAAAAGCTTACAGCTTCTCATAAACCCAACCTAACATTACTGGTACAACAGAAATGGCGATCAATAGTGGAGCAATCAAGTCATACAGTTATGATCCAGATTTCAGCTCAGACGTGGAAAACTATGTATTTGTCTGCAAGTGGATCCATCAGAATGTGGTGGAGCAGGAAGCTGGTGGCCCGTCGAATGTAGCAGATGTGTCAAAAGTACTGTTGGTTTTATTAAAAATGTGTTGTTTTTTTCATTGTCTTAATGCATGACTCTTCCTAGTGAACATTAGGAATATGAAGTCCAGTAGTGAGAAGGCCAATCTGCTTTGCAGTGACACATCCTAAGAAGCAGGAATCAGACCCATGTCAAAGGAGAACAAAAGAGGATCACAATGGAATGAAGAGAGGATATAAAGATTTAGCTTTAGATTCAATGTAGATTCCGCAGATAATGCCATTTTAACATTAAAATCATTTATTTAACATCTTTAGTAAAAGAAAATTAACTTTTGATTTTTATGAATGGTCAAATAAATACACAAATTGGGACACCCATTAGATGCTTTCCTTGACTTGAAATGGCAGCTTCTGCGTTTTAACTTATAGATTTTGTTGCATTTATTTAAAATATATATTTAGGCTATACAGACATAGAAAAGACATTTGTAAAACTTTAATATTGTATTCCTAAAAATGAACACTTGATGAATAATAAACAGTAGAAAAGACACGTCTATGTTCTTAAATGCAGATTTAAATAAAGTTATTTACAACTGAAATGAAAATACCATCAAAATATCATCACATCATTGCTTCCCTTTATTATATTCTTTGTGTTTTTCTTTCAGCTGCTCCCTGTAGGGGGCGCCACGGCAAATCCTCCTCACCGACAGCAGCTGTCCTCATGTCCTCCTTAACACCTTTTTTTGTGTCCTTCCTTTCACCTCTAACCTCATCTTTCTGCTGTTATAGTTTGGTGTCAGCTAATTTTAAACTATACAGATTCCATTGGTTTTTAATGTAAAGTAATTATACTTTTTGGGCCACTTACAACATAGTATAGCATGATATTGTAAGGTTACAGACGTGTCACAGAGGAGTTTACATTTAGCTGAGGATGTCGTGTAAAACTGACGACTAACACTAAAGTTTGTTTTTTGGTAAAGTGGAGGAATAATGACAGCACAAGAAAACATGGCAGCAAGAATCACAAACAAGCCTGTTATTAATCAGACAGATGCCAAATTATTTACATTTATCTGATTTTAATGGTATGAAATTCTTGTAAAAGTGAACATGAGTGACTCAGCTAAATGCTTTTTTCTGCTCATTTTAGGAACACCTGCATTACTGTAAACTAACTTGGTATTGTACATCATCTTTTTCCCTGTGTGCCGTTTTTCAATATAAACCTTTTTAATAATAAAATGAATTGTGTTTTTTTTGTAATTACAATAAAATATGTTTTGTGGGGGAAAAAAGATTGTTTACACATACTTATTTTGTCTGCATAAGATAGATCATAGCCATTGGCAGAATAAGTTGATGACATGAGATACATCATCAAATTTCATCCGTCCATCCAGCTTCAGAACCTTAATGCTGAATCCATCCTGCTAAATCCCTTTTATTCAGTACAATAAATTCACCATGAAAGCACGACAATTTCACAAAAACTCCCATTTATGGAAAATAGTTTTCATCTCTTGGAGGAGGTGGTCTTTTTAGGCGAATTTAGCAAAACTCCAATAGACACCCTTTTTTGTAATTCAATGAATTACGTGACCAGCAACCGGATACCACGCTGGACAGCGGGCGCCACAAAAGCTCCCACAGAATCACAGACCTCATAGAAAGTGGAGCGCGTCATGCGCAATTGTTGGATCCACAGCTCCTCTGTAAAATCACCAACCACCATTTCCCAAAATCGCTTCACCTGTAGCCACTCTCACGTGTAAAACTAACCCGACTCCTTCATTCAATAGATGATGATAAACTCTAGTGACGATGCAGAGATTTGACGTATCTGCTGTAAATCAATCCATTCTAATGGTATTGGATGACTAATTGCCCAAGTTGGTTTGAGTTTATTTGTATAGTTATGATTTAATGGAAACAGTGTAATTGTGAGGATTTTGAGAAAGTTTTGTGTATATGTGTAATGGAAACGCAGCTACAGAAAGGTCCCAGCCAGGATTTGAACAATTAAGGTGAGAGCTTTAACCACCATACCACCTTACAGTCTGACCTCAAATTTCATCCATTAAATCATTTACTGAGGAGTACACCGCCTCTTCCTCTGCATCCTTCTTTTTTGACAGACAAAGTAGAGTTTTGTCATCCTCCTCCATCATGGCTTCCTCCTCTCCAGCGGCATGTTTCCCCTCCTTTTTCACTTTAACCTCAGCATATTCTGTGGCTGTTGTCTGCGGCTCCCGAGTTCGCTCCCTCCTCTTCAGCAGAGAGAAATCAATGCTGGCGTACTCCACATCTCCAGAACCACTTCTGAGTTTAGGAGCTGCTTCTCCTGTAGACACAGCTTCATTCTCAGCTCCTTCTGGGAGGCAGTTTGGATCCTCTGCCACTGTGAGACCATCTTGGATCTGTGAAAACAAAGAAAAAAGAAATCTGAGCAGGTTGTTTTTTCAAATGTCCCAGTTTTAAACTTCACTTGAGCAGATTGAAATGGACTTTGAATACCAGAACAAACTATTTTAACCTAAAGACAGAGTATCTTACAAATGGAACCATAAGTATACCATACCAAGTAAACCATATGCATTCAAAGCTGAGCTACTTGAGCATAATTGGGATGTGATTTATCAAAAAGAAACTGTTGATGAGGCTTATGAATATTTTTTGCGGATATTTGGTTCGATGTATGATAAACATTTTGCAGTTAAAAAGTTCAAGGCAAAAATTAAGTATTTCCATTGTCCATGGATTACAAAAGGATTGCAGAATGCATGTAAGAAAAAGAATACTCTTTATAAAAACTACTTAAAAAAGAGAACAAAAGAGGCAGAAATTAAATATAAAAAATACAAAAATGAGCTAACGCAGATCATAAGAACATCCAAGACGGAATATTATGGAAAACTTTTAGAGGAAAACAAAATTAATATCAAAAAAACATGGGGCATACTTAATACTATTCTAAAAAGGGGTAACAAGGAAGACTCCTATCCAAAGTACTTCATTAGTAAGGGGGAAGAAATAGATCAAAGGGAAGAGATTGCTAAAAGATTTAATGGTTTTTTGTAAACGTGGGACCTGAATTAGAAAAGCAAATCCCGGATCCAGGAACATTTGGAAAGGATGTGCAAATGTTAATTGACAGAAATCCCAGTAGCATGGTTCTTAACCCAGTAACTGAAAATGAAATATTAAAGACCGTGAGAGGAATGAAGGGTAAACTCTCTACTGATGTTAATGATATGGCTTTGGTGAAAACAGTAATCAGTGGAATTCTGAAACCATTAGAATATATCTTTAATTTATCATTCCAAACAGGTTCATTTCCTAATCAAAAGAAAATTGCAAAAGTTACACCATTGTGCAAAACCGAGAACAAGCATCACTTCACAAACTATAGGCCAGTTTCTATGTTACCGCAGTTATCAAAGATATTGGAAAAAATGTTCATAACCAGATTAAACTCTTTCATCGAAAAGCACAAGATACTGGACAAAGGACAGTATGGGTTCAGGTCAAATCGATCAACATCACTGGCCCTGATGAATGTAATAGAAAATATAACAAATGCTATTGATAATAAAAAACATGTAATCGGGGTATTTATTGATTTAAAAAAAGCTTTTGACACAATTAACCACGGCATGTTAATTAATAAATTGGAACGGTATGGCATTAGGGGGTTAGTGCTAGACTGGATCAGAAGCTATTTGAGCAACAGAAAGCAGTTTGTAAAGGTTGAAGGTGCTTGAGGTTGAAGGTGCTTGTTCCCAATGTTTGGACATTGTTTGTGGTGTCCCTCAGGGGTCGGTTCTGGGACCAATATTGTTTATTTTATATATAAATGATTTATTTCAGGTTTCTAACAAATTACGGCTAGTTCTATTTGCTGATGATACAAATGTGTTTTGTGATGGGGATGATCTGCAGCAACTCATTGAAATTGTTAAGAAGGAGATGGAAAAACTGAAGCTGTGGTTTGATGTAAATAAGCTTTCACTAAATTTAAGTAAAACTAAAAATGATGTTATTTGGTCACCAAAAGGGTAAAAATATTATCATTGACAAGCACATAAATGGGGTGAAACTTGAAAGAATTTATGAAAATAAATTTCTTGGGGTCATAATTGATGACAAACTTACCTGGAAAGCACATATTAGCTACATACAAGCTAAACTATCCAGAAGTATTTCTGTCTTAAATAAAGCTAAACTGGTTTTGGACCACAAATCACTCCACATGTTATACTGTACATTAGTTTTACCATATTTTTCTAATTGTGTAGAGGTTTGGGGGAACAACTATAAAACAACGTTACATTCACTTTCAATACTTCAGAAGAGAGCAATACGAATTATACACAAAGTCAGTTACCTTGAGCACACAAATAAATTATACATAGAATCAAAATTACTCAAATTTTACGATCTAGTAGAGTATTGTACCGCTCAAATAATATTCAAGGCCAAAAACAATTTATTACCGACGAATATCCAAAGGTTATTTATTACAAGAGAGGAAAAATACAATTTTAGGGAAAAAGATAAATTTGTCATACATAAAGCACGTACAAATAAAAAGAGATTCTGTGTTTCAATTTGTGGAGTGAAGTTGTGGAACAGAACCAGTAAATGCTTGAAACAATGTCCAAACAAAAGAATTTAAATATAGATACAGAATGATGATCATGGATAAATATGTGCAAATACAAAAAAATACAGAATGTCAGCATTTATAAATCTCCATACTTTGACAATACGTTTTGTTATTCATTTGCATGTTGTTTGGAAATGAAAATTTCATGTATATATGTACATATACACTTGGGTAGGGCACTGGACTCTGATGGTGGGAAAGTAAGGGCTTAAGGTAAAGGGGGGTGAGAGTTTATAAGATTTTTCTTCTTCTCACTCCCTTTTNGGAAGTTTACTGGCACAGCCCAAGACAAATATCTCTTTTTCTAAAAAGGAACTTAAATGTTGTCAATGTTCCATTTTGTCTACTCACTTGAAACAAAAAGGACGACATGTCGTATTTTCAGGCAGATACTCGCTGCAGTGTTTTACAGGTAACTACCCTAGGGCGGTTCGGTCAATTAACTCACCTGCTCAGCGTCCTATTTAAGCACAGGTGCGCAGTTGTTCATTCTCTTTCTTACCTTCAGCGCTCATTCTTTGCCGTTCTCCTTATCCACAGGTCTCCTTCTCTTTCGGCGTCTTGCTGTATTCCCCCCGTTCCTTCGGATGGATGATCACCTTTTTTCTTGTGGCATATTGACTAGTTATTGTTCATCACACACTCATTTATACATGAGAGGATATTTATTTAATTATTTAATCTAATTGTTTTTATAATTTATGAGTGTGATGTTTCATTTGATCTTATGTCCATTTTCCACAACCTTGAATAGACTTTTCTGTCTGTCAAACACCAGAGTTAAGTTAAGTTAAGTTAAATGATGGAAACAAATTCACTTTGATGCAGACTCCTTTCTATTTTGCCAACTCCATTTATTTTTCTTTAAATCCAGTAAACCCAATAAATGATATTAATTTTACGGATGACAACTATCATTAGTTATTAATTATTATTAAGTATTAGGAAGCAGCTGATAGTTTGTCGGGGTCTGGAATCATAAGCGGTGAGTCTAAGCCCCGCCTCTCTACCTGTTTGTAGTATGCTCCGCGTGCAACGCCCCCCCCCCTCCCGCTGCCCCAGCCTGTTCTGCACAAACAGCGCAACATACGGTCATCGTAGTAGCAAGGTGACAGCATGGTAGGCAAACTTAATAATTTTTACGCAGAAACGTTAGTTCTTAGGGCGCTCACGTGTCCCCTACAAGATCGCCACTAACTGTGTGTGCGCTGCCTTGTCTTGTGTGTGTGCGCGCGCGGCGCGTGCTGTCTGAACAACAGCCCCGCCCCCTTGCACACAAATAGACAGACAGAGCTCTCCTCTTCAACGAGAATACCGAAATTAATATAATCATTAATTAACGGAAAATTGACTGACTTGGTGAGTTAAATATGGCAGATAACGCTTATATTTTGTGGGACACAAAAAAAAAAAAAAGAAAGAAAAAGTAACTTCTCCAGTACCGATAGCAGAACCGTTCAGGTCAGATCTTAACGATACTGCGGTCTTGAAGAATGCGGCCCCGGGCTGGTTCAATACCGGGGCACGGTACCCATCCCTATTCTTGTCAAGACTAATACTGCTTTGTCTTTATCTATGCATCGCATCCTGAGCCTGCGAACCCCTACGCCC
>JAUDJI010001037.1:0-11744 GCA_037389245.1 Oryzias sinensis | reverse complement strand
GGGACATCACTGTGAGTAAATGTGGACGAGCTTGGTCGGGCCATGTTTACAGCATGTTTACAACACCCCTTGTGTGGACCCCCTCTACTCCTGGATGTCTTCCTCCTGGGCGGGGGCAGCTGACCCCTCGCCTTGCTCCTTCATGGACCAACCGTGGGCCAGGTGGGTGGCTGCATGGAGCACGGGGCGGGTCTCCCTTGGGGGGCCCTGGCTCGTACCTGGGGTTCGGGCGGGAGGATGACCTGAACTCTTGGGGTGATGATGACGTGCTCGTCTGGGGCTGTGGGCACTCTTCTGGGGAGGGGCCCTGCGTTGGGCCCTCGCTGCGTGGCGGGGGGCTGCTCTCCTGGTTGAGCTGGAGCTGCACTCTCTGTCTCCCCCCCCACATGCCTCCCTGCTCTCTGGCTTTGGGGGCCCCGTGGGCTATGGTGTCAAATTAGCGCCTAAAGTATTGCGCATCAAAACAGTAAAACCGCTCATCAAAACCCCAAATCTGCGAATCAAAATGCATAAATTGAGAACCAAAACCCACAATTTGCAACCAAAAGACATTCCCCAAAGCACAATCCTATTTCTCAGCTGCCGATTTGTTTTCTCGTCATTCTGAAATCCTGTTTTTGAGTTGCAGTTTTATTTTGAAATTATCTTTTTGAGTTGTGCTTTTATTTTTTGAGTTGCGCTTTTATGTTTTGCGGTTTTGATTCTAAAACCTGTCGACACGTAAAAACAACGACATGTCAGTCAAGGGGAGGGGAGGCGGGACATCCCTGATATCCAGAAGCTCATTGGCTGCCGAATAACACTGAGTCTTACGTCAACAGACCAGTTTAGAATGTGCCGGTAAGTTTTTTATGTTTTTCATATCTTTTACTATATTAAACGATCAAACTTGTACTTTATTTAACCAGAGGACACCAGCACAGCCAGATGAGGAGCTCCAACAGTAGCTGCTAATGAAAAAAGATGTTAGAAAGTTAGATGTTGCATGACAAACTATCACCATTGTTCTCCTGTGTTAGCATGCTAGCTAGCTCAATGCTAACAGGGTTTCCAGCTCTTTCCATGACTTTTATGGATTAAACAAAGTCGAGTTTTTACCACAGTATCAGTATCAGTCATGTAAACCTGGGAATAACTGCCCGTGATTTGTCACTAGGGTTCATCAAATATGTTATAACCTATAAGGTTTCTCAATATTTTTCAGGGTTTATAGACAGAGGGAATTATTGAACAGAGCAACAATATTGCTGTGCCATATTTACAAAATGTATGCGTTTGCACTATGCAGACTGGCAGAATTCTGGTATGAGTGAATCAGAGCAGAGTAAATTGTAGCAGACCAGCAAAAACGTGCTTTATTCCCCTTAAAATTATTCCAGTATTAGACATCAATAGAATTATTAGTTTCTTTTTAATTAGGTGGGGATTTTAAAATGGACTATTCCTGTATGTCTGTTGTTTTCTATAAGGACCGTTGTTATGCATGCCATAACAAAAAAGGCAGGAATTCTTAGGCAGCTACGACGTGGATGTCTACAACTTCTTGAAGGTAAAGAAAACAATTTTAATCTTAATTTTCCCTTCTCTTTTGGTTAATTAACTTTGCTGTCTTTGTTTCTTTCCAGATGCAGGCCCCAAAGACATCCCTGGTGTGATGCAAAGGCTGTCCAGCAGGCTCACAGACATCTCCTGTTAACTGAAAGAGAAACATTTAAAATAGTTGTCCATTTTGACCATGATTGCATTGACAACATGCCCAGGCACACTGCTTCCCATTTCTCAGTGCCTGCACGAAAACAGTGACTTTTCCACCTCAAGTCTTTTGAGGAGTCGGATCAAAAACATTTATTTTAATTTCTCGGAATTGTGGTTCAGAATTTCACGGAATCTAATACACTTGACTCTGTGTTTCAAAGATATTTGCAAAACCATCAGTCTTCTGGACAAAACACATTTAATGGTCAAACATTAAAAAGTAAAGTGAAGCATTACAAAATACCAGTGGTGATTATTAACCATTTATTTTCTTAAGTGGGACAGTATTTTGTAAGGCAGATGACATCTGTTCACATTGTTAGTTTTTGTTACATCCTGCTGAGATGACATGCATAGATCAGTACATAAATGTTAATGTCTTGGCCATGGTTTTCCCATGTCCCACAAGGGTTGAACAGGTCTGAGAGGAGAGAGGACAAGCCACAGAGGGAACAACAACTCCAACAGTTTCCTGCTCTTCCTGGTTTAAGTTAGACTGTCGTCCAATGTCCGCTACACTAGGGGTGTTAGAAAGTTAGAAAAAGGTTTTGCCTATATATAGTGATAGTTCATTTGGCCATACTTGTATTGATTTAAAATGCTGTCATGATATTTAATTATCTGTATTCTTTATGAGAGTGATGTTTCCTTTGATCTTTTGTCCATTTTCCACAACATTGAATAGACTTTTCTGTCTGTCAAGCACCAGAGTTAAGATGAGTGAGATGATGGAAACAAATTCACTTTCATGCAGACTACTTTCTATTTATTGTCTTTAAATCCAGTAAACCCAATACATTATATTAATTTTATGGATGACAACTATGTTTTAATAGGAATAGAATTGTGAGTAATAGAATAGGAAGCTGTTAGTTTGTTGCGGGTCTGGAATCATAAGCGGATGAGTCTAAGCCCCGCCTCTCTCCCGCATCGTATGGTCATTGTAGCAGCAAGGTGACAGGATAGTGGGGGCGCCCTGATGCAAATTTAATTCATTTTACGCGGAAATGGGTGGCGTTCACAGATGCAGACACGCCCCCTCCGTGTGCTTATGCTCCTTTCTTCCTTCTACCTGCTCGGTACCACCTGACAGTGTTAAAGGCACCACGACACTCTGAGGACGTGGTAGTTATTTTACAAAAACACAGAGAGCCGCCGCATTTTGGACCGTTAGCTCTTTCTGCCATCCTATAACTTTGGTAGCGTTCCTGTGTGTTGACTGACTTGGCGAGTTAAATATGGCAGATAAGGCAGATAAGGTTTATAACAAAACTACCAGTGTCCAGCATAACAGTAACCTGCTGTCCATTCACAGTCACAGATTTGTCTTTGTCCATGTGAACAGGCCCTGATCCTGCAAC
Source organism: Oryzias sinensis (assembly GCA_037389245.1). Taxonomy (NCBI): domain Eukaryota; kingdom Metazoa; phylum Chordata; class Actinopteri; order Beloniformes; family Adrianichthyidae; genus Oryzias; species Oryzias sinensis. The sequence goes on along the minus strand of JAUDJI010001037.1, from coordinate 8,628 downwards.
AGTCTGGGTGCATAGCAAGCACCTGTGAATTTAGTCTTGCGAATTGGGCATACAGAGGCTTTGTGACCAATCTGCTGGCAATAGTAACAAACAAGGTCCTTACCAACTGCTCCCTGGTCAGGTGCTGGGTTGGTACCTTGTAGGGTTGGGCGATGTCCCCTAAATTGGCAGTTGACGATGTTTGCAGTCAACCATCGGGATGGACGATGATATCGTCGGGGGAGGGGGGGTGTTATTTTTTGTTATTATATAAATATTATTCATTATTTTACTTTATTACTTTATTTATTTTATTTCCCAAATAATGACTCATCCGCGATGATCCAGTCTAAACTGCAGCTCTACCTGAACGAGCAACCGGAATTTAGGAGAAGCGGGTCTCCCGGTAAAAGTGTGTGTTGGGGCAGAGCTCGGAGCGCTAGCTAACGCAGTGTGTAAGCTTCAAAGCAGAAAGGCCGCTCAGTTCTTAGAAACCGTTCAAACAATCACGTGGATTTGTGTTTCCAGTCGTGTCCAGACCAATAATCCTTATCAAGATATTTCGCACATGTAAACGCGTCTTATGGTGTCGACTCGCAGCGTGGCGGGGGCGTGGCATCACAATGGTGTCTCCCCATCGTGATGCCAGTCACCCATCACGATGGACGATGGTATCGTCCCTAGTACCTTGCGTTGGCTGAGCAGTGGAGCAGTTTGACTGGGATGATGCTGATCCCCACCCGGCAGCCTTGTAGATGCCCCTCGTCGAGCATTAACGTACTGCAGCGCAAGCCGGGCAGCAGTGAGTCCATCCTCTGGTTCGTGCTCCTTTACCCATGTCCTCATGTCAGCTGGAAGCACACGCAGCAGCTGCTCCCAATCACCCCGATCTGGTCCTTTGTGTGTTTCTCTGGGCGGATCCAGCGACGGTAGAGGCCCTTCAGTTGGTGGTGCGTCTGAGTTGGATTCTCCCCAGATGGCACCACAACGGACCGGAACTGCTGGCGATAAGTCTCTGGCGAGATGTCAAATTTCACCAGGAGTGCGTGTTTCAGGTCTTTGTAGATGTGGGCTTGCTGCTCGTCAATTGCCATGTAGGCCTCCAACGCCTTTCCGGACAGCAGTGGCACCAGGCGACACAAAATCAACACAAAATCCTCCGGCGTCCGTGTCGCGCACTCAAGAACACATGCAGCTTGTAATGGAAATGAATACAATGGTAATGAATAATTAGAACGCAGTAAGTTGTCGTATTTCCTCGCGAGACGGAAACTTCTGTTTTAGAATGGGGATGTGTGTTTCTGAAAGCGTGCGCGTGTGTGTGTGTGTGTGTGTGTGTGTGTGTGTGTGTGTGTGTGTGTGTGTGTGTGTGTGTGTGTGTGTGTGAGTAAAGGGAGTCACGTGCAACAGAGGCAGTGAGAGCGCGTGCCGACGAGAGACAGTAGCCGCGGTTACATGGGCAGAATATCTTGATCGGATCAATGGTCGGGTTAAAATTCACCCGTGCACATGGGCACAGAAAACCTTTTTCCGATTAAAACAAACGTTCCCATGGCTCACACTTTCGGTCGGAATGAATCATTTGGGCATGCGCAGTAGTGTAAAATCACCCGGATGAGGAACTAGATCCTGTTGTAAACAAACCGCTGCCACAGACAGACAGCATGTGCAGCAGCTCCGTAATACGAGACGATCTTCCAAACGTGCTTTTATTAATGTCATGAATATTATGAAGCGCCTGTTCAGTCATCGTTCTATTTAATCTGTGTGGTCAGTGCTTTTTGTGGAAGAAACGGAGCTGGAAGAAGGCTTAGGACAGGCTAACACGGGCTAATAACATTAATTAGCCTTGATGGACACTAAATCCAGGATCGTGCGAGAAACGCAGCAATCTGCATCCTGGCTGCACGTAAATGTCAGGGAATAACATCAGCCTTTATTTTTGTCGGGACACAACTGGAAAAACAAATCCACGTGATTGAACAGTTTCTAAGGACTGAGCGACATTTATTTCTGCTCTGAAAAGTTCACACAGACCGCCCCAAATCACTCTGTGAGCTAGCGGCCCGAACTCTGTTCGGACACGGTTCCTCCTGAGTCCTGCAGCTGCTAACCCAGAGCGGCGGGACGGCTCGCAGTCTGAATTCTCCCACACATAACAAAACGCACACGTAAAGAAGCATCCTCCCCCCCTCAGACACAAAATTATTAATCCGGCTGCTCTGCTCACTTGGGTGCCAGTGGACCGAGTGAGCGTCGGGGGGCAAGCGCTCCTTCCCTGCATCTCCTTCGTGAAGGGTGAAAGAGAAGGGAGAGCCAGCGGGGCGAGAGCGGAGCGGCGCTTTTCACGGGGCGTCCGCAGAGCAGCTGGTGGTCCCGTATGCGCTCCAAAGCTTTCTCTCAGCGAAACACCATCTATGCATGACGTAAACCAGAGCAGTAGTGACACACGATCGGAATGAACCATTTACATGAACAACGATCGGATAAACAATCGGCATAACCCACCTATCTCGATCGGAAAGAAATTTTGATCCGAATGTGTCTGACCGGGGCAGAGTATTCCGAACGGCGCGTTCACATGACGCATTTTCTTTCCGATCAGGCATTCATTCCGATTACTTTTGCCCATGTAAACGCGGCTACTGTCTGTTGTTGGCGTGCGCTCTGCGCTGCACATGAGACGCGGCTCCCTTTACAGACACACAGGCGCGCGCTTTCAGAAGCACACATCCTCATTCTAAAACAGAAGTTTCCGTCTCGCGAGGAAATACAACAAATTTACTGCGTTCAAATATTAATTTCCATTGTATTCTTTTCCGTTACAAGCTGCGTGCGTTCTTAAGTGTGCGCGACACGGCCGCCCACCGGAGGATTTTGTGTTAGGGGCGGCTTATTACTGTTCTCCTTCACTCTGCAACACCGAACATGAACGCACGCTGTTAGATTTCCATGAATATCACTACATGTTTTGTTTGGGAACTATTTTGTGCAGCGCAACGTTACGTGTCTGTATAAACAAAGGTGGAGCCTTCTGCCCCGTGTTCTTCATGGGTGTCAGGCTCATAGCTACCGGAAAGGTGACAAAGTGTCTGCAGTCTGTTTATTACTGGGCAATATATAATATTCTGAGAAGATGTCTGTACCAGAGAGCACAGGTGAAGGCTCACGGGCAGGTAGAGAGCGGTCCACTGCAGAGGAATCAACACGCGCATCTTCCTACACACAGCGCTGACCCACACAGTCACAGTCAATCCACAACACCTATATAGGCTATATAGTTAGTTCATTAGTTATATAGGTAGTAGTTAGTTGTTACTGTTATTTGTTAATAAAGAAAATATGTTGTACTTATTTCTGATGCGGCCGCGTGGGGTTTTGTGATTTTTTTCTTTATTGGGGGGGCGCTGCGATTAACCACGACACCGCGCCCCCTGGTGGTTCATCACCGCGGTTATCAAAAATCCGACACTGTCACAGCTCTAATACCATGCCCATCTCCCGGCCTACCTGTGTGAAGACTTTGAATGCATTCTGTTCACTTTGTCTGTAACCCTTCGTACAGCCTGATTTGTGCTGCTTGTACGGAGTAAACTTCCACTGAAGATTAGTTTTTTCTATGAGTCATTATTAATTCATTTTTGTGTGCAAGGAAACTGTAGGGTACGAACCTAACCTTTCTTATTTGCAGTCCTATTTAGAATAACCAGCTTCCTCACATTGGTAGACTCCAAAATGAAGCACACAAGGAAAAGAACACTGTGAAACATGAGGCTCAGTTCTGTTTTAGGGCTGCTTTGCTGCATCTGGCACAGGGTGTCTTCAAGTTGTGTAACGTTAAATGAAATCTCAACATTATCAAGGCATTCTGAATAGAATTGTGCTGCTTAGTGTCAGAAAGCTTGGTCTCAGTCACAGGTCATGGGTCTTCCAACAGGACGATCATAAACACACAGCCAAAAAACCACAAGAATGGCTAAGAGAAAAGCAGAAGGAGCTGAAACATGCCATTTGGAGAAGACACCCGTCAAACCTGAGAGAACTGGAGCAGTTTGCTCATGAGGAGTGGGCCAAAATACCTGTGGACAGGTGCAGAAGGCTCATTGACAAATACAGAAACCGTTTCATTGCAGTGATTGCCTCAAAAGGTTGCAACTACCCCTGGCTGCAGCCTGCAGAATGGTTCATCATAGTGGAATGCTTTGATTGCAGAGGAATGTGAACACGCTGTGGAATGTTAGCCCCGCCCATGCTGAGGCCGTCTTCTTCTTTGGTGGTTTTACAAGTTTCCATGTGCAATATTGCCACCTACGGGTTTTTAACCCTTATGTGGTGTTCGGGTCTGTGGGACTCGTTTTCATTTTTTATCAAAAGGAAAATGATACAATTAATTAATTTTTCAAACTCAGACTCACTGGCCTTAGCTCATTTTCTGTGAACAACATATATCAGAATACATTTTTAATGACCACACACCGTATACCCCCCCCAACACATTTCTATTACATATAAGATGTTCGGGTCCACTGGACCCGGGGCTAATAGAAGTGTGGAAATTGATGTTTTATGTACCTACAGTCTGTCCTCCACCTGTCTGGGCCTGCTGTGTGTGTGTGTGTGTGTGTAGGTGTGTGTGTGACCAGTGAGAAAGAGAGAGAGAGAGAGTGGCAGAGAGAGAAAGATTCACTCTAAATGTGAGTTCTGTTTCTGCACCTGCGGTTCCCGCACAAGGTTGCAACATTGTTAGAATAATTCAAGCATCAACTCTGTTTGCTCTCGTTCTCCCGCACATTTGACCATTTGACTTTCTTGCGGGAATCTTTAATATCTCAATCTTTATCGGCTACAAATTGGAGGCGGGACTATAAATATAGCTTTGCCAGTGTGGTTTCTCATCACAACTGATCAAAATGGCCAAAAAACTTTCTGCGCAGAGGGCCCTGGAATTGATTTTAGAAGAGAGAGACGTTTTTGATGATGATGTAGAGGGAGACGATTCAGAAGAGGAGGTTTCAGAATTAAAGGGTCACATTTCTGAAAATTCAGAGTCTGACAGTGACTCTGAAGAAGATGATTAGACTGGGGCGGCCGTGGTGCAGCGGTAGGGCGGTCGACCCATAATCGTAAGATTGCAAGTTTGATTCCCGCCTTGCACACCCATGTGTCGAAGTGTCCTTGGGCAAGACACTGAACCCCACTTTGCCTCTGGTGGTAGGCGGGCGCCTGTGTTTGGCAGCGGAGCCGCCACCAGTGTCTGAATGTGTGAGTGAATGTGTGTGCAGGGCTCGACATAGCCATTTGTCCGCTGGCCCGGTCCTGTTTTTCGAGCAGTGCGGACCACAAGACTTTACTTTTCACTTGTCCGCTCGGGCCACTAAAATATCTAACGGTTTATATATTCTTCACCTTTTTCAATAAAGTAAATTTTGCGAAAACGTGTAGATTTACCTCGTCTTCATAATTTAGTTTTTCTGCTAGTCCTGTGTTCAGACTTCAAGGGTTTCTATGGGAAACCTTTGATCACTTCTCCTTCTCTCCCGCCTGCGCTTGCGCGGCTTTCACTGCCGAGCACCACGCGGCACGCGCTCACTACTTTTTTTTTTTCAAACTTTATTGAATGTAACAATTCAATACAAAACAATGTTAAACAGCAACAACGAAGGCACAAGCCAGTGGGTTATTATTACATTTGACTATAAATCCGACACCGTCACTGAAGAGAGACTGAAGCATGTCAGAGATGTGGAAGACATGGCAGGAATAGATAGGAATATGTTGGATGGAGTAATGGGTGGAATTAGTACTATGGACAGCAAGATATTTAATGAATGCATTGAAGATGAAACTGTATGCACTAAGCTTTAAGCTGAATGTCAAAGAATCAAAGGCAACTCCAAATACCTGAATCTCAGACTCAAATGCAGTAGAATGTTAAACTACTTAATTTTGTTTTTCTTTACAACACTGTAAGCAGTAAGTATTTCTAGTTAGCTGAATGATCTCAGTTAGACCTGCACAATATGAGGAAAACTCGCGATATGCGATATCAGAGATTAAAATTGCAATAATGATATAATTTGCGGTACATAAACAAACAGCAAAATAACCAAATAACCATTCCCAGTTTAAAAATTATACTCCAAATGACCCACGTTGACATAGGTTACAAACATCTAACATAACAGGGCTCCATCTGATTGGTCAACAATGTGAAGGCGTCCATCCGATTGGTCAAATGCATTGAGGGATTTGTTTGATTAGTTAAATGGTTCAAGCTGCCATTAGATTGTTTTAACACATTTAAGGTTTATGATTTATTGCGATATTTGCCGTTAGAAGCAGCATGAAAACTTCTGAACTAGTGTTACCTACTACACTGCAGTGCTCTCTTCAAAACATCTGAAACAGACTAGAGCAGATTTAAGTTTGATATGGTCTATTTTCAGTCATTGAAAAGCGTAGAAATAAGTGATGTCACCAGAATGCACCAAATTGCACCATATTAAAAGTTTCCGGGGGGGCATGCCCCCGGACCCCCCTAAAGTTGCAAGCACCTGCGGAGCGGCGGGTCCCGCTATGCGCGGTGTCGGGCCAGTAACTTTCAGGCAGGGCCAGTAAGTTTCAAAAACTACTGGCCCTGTGGGCCAGTGCAAATTTCTGGGCTATGTCAACCCCTGGTGTGTGACTGGGTGAATGAGTCTGTGACTGTAAAGCGCTTTGTCCTTGTAGGAAGAAAGGCATTATATAAGTATATGCCATTTACAATTTACCATTCAGATTGAGCATCAGCCAGTTCCAAAACGAAGCCATCAGCACCCAGCCACAGGACTAGGCCGTCAGCAGCCAGGACCATGTGTTGTATGGGCTAGTGGCTAAAAGGCCATGTGTTCAATGGGGCTGATGTGTTGTCTTGACTAATAGGTTTACTCTATGTGTTCAGCTTGTGTTGTGCACCTGAATGGGTTCAGTTTCTGTGTTCAAATAATTAAAAGTCAGTAATTTTGAAAACCCTTGCTTCACTTGAAAATTTGTTTCCACTCATATCTTGATTTTAATTGATTTTCTTTATAACGTTTTAAATAATGAGTTATGAATGTGATCTAACAAAGGTAAAGGGCAAATATTAACCAAATATACTGATTGTAATTGGACGAGGTAAACATCTGTCGAGTATTTTAACATCAAAGTGTTTGATTGTGAGGCATTAAAAACCACAACATGCAACGGGTCCACCAGACCCACGAACACTGGCTGAGTAACAACAATATGAACACCACACAAGGGTTAAGGAGTTTTTCCTTACTGTGAAGGGGGGGTCTAAGGGCAGGAATATCAGTTTAGCTTAGTCTTTTTTGTTAAAGTTTAGTATTATCCTAATGCATTCTTTGTATTCATGATCCCTTTTTCATTGTATGTGCTAAAATAAAATAAAAATATTTAATTGAATTAGGGAATTTCTACCATGATTCCTGCCTTCTTATGCATTTTACAAGTTTCCATGTGCATGCATTAGGGAATTAATAAATTCTGTCTGGCCTCACAGACTCAAAAAAATAACTAATTGGATGAACTCAATTTAATTGTGGGCAGGATTTCCATCCAATAAATATGAGTTACCCCACCTCAAAGAAAATTCTTCCATGTAACGAAATATAAACGAGTTAGTCCAGGGCTCCAGACTAACTTTTTTCACCAGGAGCACAGTGGCCCCTAACTGAAAATTTTAGGGGCGCAACCAGAAAATTTAGGGGCGCATGCCGTAAATCAACATGCTAACCAAATCTACTATTTTCCACTGTATTACGAATAAATACTTTAATAATAGATGCAGAAATTACAATGTGCTGTTTCTAATTCAGTGTCACATTTTATTGTTCACTTTTGAAAATGCAACAACAAGGTAAACTGACAGCACCATCGCTGTCATGACATTACAAATAGTAAAGAAAACTGATGGAAATTTATCTTTGTGACACCAAATAGGTGCAGCCAAGATGCACAATAAGCGTGTTTGAGATCACCCAGGTGGACTCAACGCTGTGCAGATCACCTGGTGTGAGACATATTTTGGTTTTTGCCCCAACATCACCTGTCAATCATCACAAAAATATCGCGAGAAAGGTGTGGGAGCAAGGGGCAAACCTACCCGGACACAGCTGGAAACTGAACTGACGGAAAGCTGCCCCAAAGACTACAAAACAATGCATTATGGGACATGTGTCCTGATGGTTTTTGTATTTGTGTAATTAATTAAAATAATTTAAAATACCAATTCATTAAAAAAGGCTACATGCTTTAAAAAACATTAAAATAATCATAAAATAAAAATATAATAACACAGATCACACTAAGGGGGAGAGGAATATTAAAACTAAATTGAATGTTAAGGACAACTCCAACTTCCTGTTGTCCTTCAGTCTCGCTGCAGATTCGCCTTCATCTCACTTAAACACGTCTATCGTTGCATTTTCCCCTCGTATTTTCAGTGTGTCTAAAACTAATGTTGTTTTTGCCCGCACGTGTTTAAAGTTCAAGCCCCGTTAGCAGTCACGCACGTACGTGGGGGACATTTATTCTCCTCAGCTGACCCGACTCCCGCGGGAGCGTCGTGCTGCCGCAACAGCCGTGCATAAACCGTTTGATGCGCCG
>JAUDJI010001036.1:0-11746 GCA_037389245.1 Oryzias sinensis | reverse complement strand
GGAAGGTTCCCCTGCTGAAGTCAGCCCATGTCAAGGCCCGTCTGAAGTTTACCAATGACCATCTTGATGATCCAGAGGAGTCATGGGAGAAAGTCTTGTGGTCAGATGAGACCAAAATAAAACTTTTTGGTCTTAACTTCATTCAGTGTGTTTGGAGGAGGAAGAAGGAGGAGGAGCATCATCCCAAGAACACCATACCTACAGTGAAGCACGGGGGTGGAGGCATCATGCTCTGGGGGTGTTTTTCGGCACAGGGGACAGGACAACTGAACTGTATTAAGGAGAGGATGAACGGGGCTCTGTATTGTGAGATATTGGGCAAAAACCTCCTTACCTCAGTCAGAGCGTTGAAGATGTGTCGTGGCTGGGTCTTTCAGCTTGACAATGACCCAAAGCACACAGCCAAGAAAACTAAGGAGTGGCTCCCTAAGAAGCATGTCAAGGTTCTGGAGTGGCCTAGCCAGTCTCCAGACCTAAATCCAATAGAGAATCTTTGGAAGGAGCTGAAATTCTGTCTTGCTCAGCGACAGTCCCAAACCCTGACAGATCTAGAGAAGATCTGTATGGAGGAGTGGGCCAAAATCCCTGCTGCAGTGTGTAGAAACCTAGTGAAGAACTACAGGAACCGTTTGACCTCTGTAATTGTTAACAAAGGCTTCTGTACCAAATATTTAAGTTGTTTAACTCACGTGATCACATACTTATTTGTCACAGTAATATACAAATAAACTGTTTTAAAAAAATCGTAGAACATGGTTTCTGAATGTTTCTTCAGATTCTGTCTCTCACTGTGGAAATGCACCTACGATGGAAAATTTAGACCCCTTCATGTTTTCTAAGTGGGAGAACTTGCTAAATCACAGGGTGATCAAATACTTATTGACCTCACTGTATATACATAATTTGTTGTTTTTAAATAAGAGAAACAGTCAGCCTTAAAAGCTCAAACTTTAATGAAAAATGCATAGTTGCAGGACTTCTTACAAAAGAAAAATATTTCAAAGAATTTTTAAAAACAATTTTTAAACATGTAGAAGGTTTAGACCACTTTGACATGTAATTTAAATTATTTAGAAAAGCCCAACAATAAGTCAATTATAATAATAATAACAATATATACATAAGTCAACAACAACAATAATAATAATAATAATAATAATGAATCAATAATAAATAATAATACAAAATCAATAGTAATTCAATAAAAAGAATAAATGATAAGAATAAATCAACGATAAGTCAACAAAAAGTCCAAAAGTTAACAACAGATTTACCCTTAAAAAAAGAAGGAAAAAAAATAATTAAGAATTACTCTACTGATTCATGTGAGTGATCAATTTGTGTAACACAGATGGTTTGGTGTCGGGTTTCAAGCGAACAGTCTGGCCAGTCTTATCAAAATCTGTTTCCACAAAATGTTTTGTACATAGCCAGACTGATTTACTAGTTGGTAACCACACAGCTAAGGCCCACTTTTTCCACAAGTCTGAATCCATTGGAAACCTGCAAGAAAAGTTCAGTCACTGAGTCAGAAATGAATAAATCTATATTACTAGAGTATCTTAATCCTAAAATACTGTATATAGGTTTAACAAAATATAATGTACATATATGTTAAAAGTAAATTATATGTACATCATCCCTACATGTTGATAATAGCCCTGTGTGGGTACCGGATGTTCTCGGGTTGCCGTATGTTCTCGGGTCCTTCGGGGTCCTTCCAATGAGTTATATCACTAGAGGAGACATCGCGAGGAGAGCACCGCCATCTTGGTGAGGTCAAGTTTTGTAGACCAAACCACTTTTTATAACATTTAATAAAGAGCTCTGTTTTTACTTTCAATCACTTCATTATATGAAAAAGAAGAATAGCTTGAAATTGCTTAGTTTTGTTCAGAAATACAAACTTCACGAGTACCCCTAACTTAACTAGTATTAGACTATTTAGATTTTTTCTATGTTCTTTTATTTTATTTTACTTATGTTTTTATTTATTTGTGTGTTATGTTCATTGTTTCTTTTTTTCCCCTCTATTCTTTATTTTCTATGTTAATATGTTATGTTTGGCTTCGAGGCAATATTGATTACATTGTTATTGTTCGCTGTTAACGTTAATGTCATTGTTAATGTATGATACCGCAATTATCAATAAAGCTTTTTAAAAAAACGTAGCGACGTTAACTCATTGGTCGTGGCAACTTACAGCCAATCAAATTGTGTGACGTCATCATTGGTCGAAGGACCCCGAGAACATACGGCAACCCGAGAACATCCGGTACCCACACCTGCAGCATCATGCATGTCATCATGTTTTATTAATGAAGCCCCTGCAGCATAAAAAGAAAAAAGTATAATATTTACCTTTCAAATGTTAGGCCTTTCTCCTTCGTGGAATCATTTCTGTGATTTTGGCAGTTGAAACCCGCACAATGAAGTGGCATTTTGCAAAAAAATGTGTTCACATGCATATCACTGCAGCAGTCACTAAACCTCACCAAGATGGCGGTGCCCTCATCCCATGAGGAATCGCGTGATGTCCCCTCTAGTGATACAACTAATTGGATAGAACTCATTGGTAGTAACAGATGCCGTTTTATGTTTTCAACATTTGCTTTTCTGTGTCTTTCACTCCTGGCTTTCAGTCTTCAGTTTATGGTTTGAACTCAGACTTTTTCGCTTTCAATGCTGAGCCTAATTTTACGTGGGACCCCCATGTAAAACAAGAAAGAAGCTGGTAGAAATTGGACTACTGTCAGTGAAAAAAAGGAAACGCGGAGTTCGTCTTTACAGATAGAAGACAGAAGGGATTCAAGTCAAGTCTGACTTATGGACAGAAAAAAGGTGGATATCCTGTGTTTAAAAAAAACAATGGAAAGAGACAAAAGCTCATAGATTAGAAACGCGTTCAAGTTGTTTTATGGTGTGGATGAAAAGAGAAAATAACTAACTGTTCCTAAAGGAGGAGTTTGATTTAAAAAAAACGTTATGAGGGGAAGAAGCCAGAAATTAAGTGTGACGCTGAATGAACGCGTGGAAAAGAAACGCAAATAATTCATGTCTTGGAGATAAAACAAAATCATTGGAAAAAAACACACATTTGGTACACAGTATATCGTTTTAACCTCTGTTTTAAGACCTATTAATGGTTGATCAAAGCATTGATAAACAGAAATGCGCTTAATGCCTGGTAATATAATCTGTTAACGCTTACATGCGCAACAATGAGCAGGGACAGGTTTCAGAATTTTAACAAAAATGATATAATATCAAAAATAACTAGATTCAACGAATCTTCAAACTAGTGGCTGTTTTAGAGGTTCACAGAAAGACATACCGTCTCTTAGGAAGTTCAACTAAAGGTTTAGTAGAATTTCCGTCGATCTGTCCACCTTCCAATGATCCTTTTCAACATTTTCATCAAAAATGTCAAGTCTTTAACAACGCGTGAACGAACCATACCGTAACAAAGCGCAGTGACCAAACCGGAAACGATTGTCTGCTTTTACATCCAGTCATGAGCATCACCGCCCCCTATGGGCAAGGATGTTTGAGTGGGAAAAATAAAAATAAAAAATATATATATATTTTAAAGAGCTTGTTTCATAATACGGACGCATGCATATGTTTTTTTTTCACCTTTATTTAACCAGGATAAAAACTCATTGAGATTAAAAATCTCTTTTTCAAGAGCGTCCTGGCCAAGAGGCAGCAGCACAACAATAACACACAACACTTATATACACTCACACTCAATCATAAAAGACAGTTTTAAATAAAGCATTTACAAGTTGAAAGCTTTGTCTCACGTTCATTTAAAAGTTTTTTAAAAGAGCCCAGGGAGATCAATTTTTTCAATTTAAACTCTTTCTGGAGTTCATTCCAAAACTGTGCCGCAGCAAATCTAAAAGCCTTTTTTTTCCCATCTCTGTGCGCACTCTGGGCACAGAGAGCAGGACCGTGTCCTGAGAGCGCAGGCTATAGCTGCTGCTGCTCTTCAGTTCTATGAGCTGCTGGAGATAAGACGGTACCAATCCAAGAATGCATTTATAAATTAAAAGGTACCAATGTTTCAGTCTGCGCTGGGATAAGGAGGGCCAACCTACCCGAGCATACAGAAGACAGTGATGGGTTAGTGACCTCATGTTTGTTATAAAACGCAGTGCACCATGAAAAACAGTGTCCAAAGCATGCAAAGCATCAGCAGAAGCATTCATATAAACCACATCACCAAAATCAAGGACAGACATAAAAGTAGCAGTGACAAGTTTCTTACGGGCTTCGAATGATAAACATGATTTGATTCTGAAATAAAAGCGTAATTTTAGTTTCAGCCTATGAGCCAGTTTCTGAATATGTGGTTTGAAAGTTAGACAATCATCAATTAAAATACCAAGGTATTTGTATTCTGTGACCAGTTCAATTAAATGCCCTTCTTTTGTAGTAATTGGGAGCAGATTTTTGAGTTTGGCTTTGCTTTTAGAGAATAGCATGTATTTAGTCTTATTTGAGTTTAAAACCAGTTTTAAATGATAAAAAGTGTTCTGCAGTTGATTAAAAGCTGATTGGAGCTTTGATATGGCAAGCTCAACTGAAAGTGCTGAAGTGTACAAGATGGTATCATCAGCATATAAGTGCATGTTATCGATGATACCTTTATCAAGGTCGTTTATATAGATGGTAAAAAGCAGTGGCCCAAGAATCGAGCCTTGTGGAACCCCTGAGGATACTTTTAAAAATTTTGATTTTTGGTTCTGAACCTTTACACACTGTGTCCTGTCAGACAGGTAGTTTGCAAACCACCCGACAGAATGCTCTGACAGCCCAATACTGCGCAGTTTATTTTTAAGCACAGTATGGTCCACAGTATCAAAGGCTTTAGAGAGGTCGATGAAAAGGGCGGCACAGTGGCGTTTGTCATCCAGAGATTCAGATATGTCATTTAAAACTTTAAGAGCTGCGGTTGTTGTGCTGTGTTGCTTTCTAAAACCTGATTGTGATGGGCTTAAAATATTATTTGAAATGAGAAATTCTTTTAATTGTACACTTATAAGACCTTCCAAAACTTTTGCCAAAATGGGTAACTTGGAAATTGGTCTATAGTTATTCAAATTTGTTGGGTCACCACCTTTAAGTAGAGGTAACACATAAGCGGATTTCCATGCATGTGGAATGGTGTTTGTGGACAATGACAAATTAAATAAATAGGTCAGTGGAAGTGCGATAGAGTCTGCTGCCGCTTTTATAAAATATGGTTCCAGATCATCAGGACCAGCAGATTTAGTAGGATCAAGGAGTTTAAGGGCTTTTGAGACTTCTGAAGTTGTGAAGAGGGAAAATGAGAAATTATGTGTTAAATCTTCGTGATTCACAGGGAGGGAGTACTCAGCTGAATGTTTTATAGAATTAAATAATGATCCAGAGGAAACAAAATGCTCATTAAAACATAAAAGCATCTCTGTCTTGTCTGTTATATTACAAGTGTTTTTCATTATACTTGAAGGGAGCTCAATACCTGAATTATTTTCATTTAGGGACTTAACTATCTTCCAAAACTTTGAGGGATTATTTAAATTTTCTGTAGTATTTTTCAAAAAATGGTCAGATTTCACATTTTGAATTGCAGTAGTGCAAGCATTGCGTATTTTCTGAATGCCAGCCAGTCAGATGCATTATCAGAATGTCTAGCTTTTGCCCATGCTACATTCCTTTCATGTAGTTGGTTAGCCAAATCTGAGCTAAACCACGGATTATTACGACCTTTCACTTTATAGTGCCTGATAGGAGCATGTCTATCAAGGATTTTTGTAAATTCATTATGGAAATAACTCCAGGCCGTTTCAACATTATCAATTTCCATCATCGTGTGCCAGTCAAATTCATATAGTTCTTGACAAAAGGATTGTTCACAAAATTGCTTGACATTGCGCTTTATGATAATGTGTGGTTTGGTTTTGGCCATTTTTGTGTTTCTCGATATAGCAATGATACAGTGATCGCTTATATCATTTGCAAATACAGCAGCAGTTGAATACTTTGAGGGAGAATTTGTAAGTATCAAATCAATTAGCGAGGATTTCTCCGGAAATTTGGGGTTAGGTCGAGTAGGATCATTTACTAATTGAAAGAGGTTCAGGGAATCACAGTAAGATTTAAAATCATCAGAAACAGGTTGCAACCAGTTCCAGTTTAAATCTCCAATTATTACAACTTCATTGTACTTTAAGGAAGACAGCAGTTCCATTAAAGAGGGAAGAGCAGAGCCATCAGCAGAGGGCGCTCTATAACAACCAACTAGGGTAATATGCAGAGAATTAGAGATCTCCAGATCAAGAGCTAAAAGTTCAAATTTCTTTGCCATTGATGTTTGCATAAGAACTTTTGCATTAAGTTTAGTTTTGATATAGATGGCTATACCTCCCCCCCTTTTGGGACGATCAGCCCTAAAAACATTATAACCATTGATATGTATGTCAAAGTCAGTTATTGATTTGTTTAACCATGTTTCAGAAACAACAATTACATCTGCTTCAGTCGTAATTGCCCAAATGCGTATCATATCCATTTTAGGCAATAAACTCCTTACATTGAGATGAATGAATCCAAGACCATTACGAGATTTGAAGTCTTCAGGAGTACTAAAAGTAGGACTATCTGGTCCAGGGTTTGGTGGAATATTCCCGGAGATTAACAACAATAAGAAGATGAGGCGTCTTTGAAGTTGTGGTTTCTTACATACTGCATTTGAAGGTCCTAGAGATGGGAACGTTTTTAAGAAGGCTATAGAGTTTTTAGTAAAATTCAACTGGAGAGCCATTACACAGCTGAGGTGCAGCCGTTCATTTGGATAGTCTGAGAGACACACAGATGCGTATACATTATTATATAAAAGTTTTTGTTCCAGCATGAAATACACAACACACTGTTATGTTTAGCCAAGTTTTTTATACACAAAAATAGGTTACAGAAATGCCACCCCAGCTTTAACTTCTTTAATAATGAGGTCAATTTATACTTAAAATCCATAAAGTTAATCGACTCACCTAAAGCCATAACAATTTATGACACCCTGAGTGATATTCCTGGGGGGTATTCCAGGAAGCATGTTTAAACTAGCCAGACTTTAAGCCTGAACTCTGGCTGAAATCCGCCTGAACTTGCTTACTCGGGGTATGTCGGTTCCAAAAGACCGGATATGAGTTGGCGTAATTACGCTCGACTTGGTAACCCTGGGTTAACGCACGGTACATAAAGACATTCTCAATAGATCGCCGATTCCTGGAGTCACCATGGAAACGCGTGGAGAGAAAAAAAAGAAAACGCTGTACTTCTGTGAGACGGCGATCACAGAAGACGGCGTATGAAGATTACACGTCCATCAAAAAAGTAACACGGCTGCATCATCAAAAAAAAAAAAAAAGACTTTCTGCGTGTAGAAAAAGAGCAGACAAAGTAACCGCACGAGTTTCTGATCAATTTCCATTTTCCTCGTGACGCACATACATATATAACTTATCCAATTTTGCCAACTTAAATGAATTACTTCTATTGGTAACAAGAAATTGAGTTAAAATTATTCAACCTAATTTCTTACGTCTATAAAACTCAATAATTGTTTATACAACTCAAATTTACGTATTTATCTTACTAAATGCCATATTACTCCAATTCAATTAACATTTTTTTCCATCTTAATTAATTACATTTCTCGAACTCTCAAATGCCTAAGTTTGAGCCGGCAGATATACTCATTTTTATAACAATAAAAAAGACGGGAGGAATAATGCACGGAGTACAAAAATCGTTAAAGAATTAACCGTGACTGTCATTACAATGCCAAGCCGTAGGGGTGCTATATAAACTAACTATCCTCTCCTTCACTCTGACTCATGGTGCAGAGACGTAAGCTCAGTACGGTAAAATAACTCAGCGAAGCATGGCAAAACATAGTAAAACAGCTAAACAAAAAAACACATTTGGTCAAAAACCCACACCTAAACCCAAATCCATCCAGACAGGCAAAGGGAATGATATCCCACAATCCTTTGCGGTGCCGCTCTAACAGCAGCACCAAAGTTACACCTTCTTAATTGAATTACTTTGAATGAAAGTAAAATAACTGTCTGAAAACTACGTGTAATTTTTAAACCGACTTACAAAAAAAAATGATTTATTTTAACTGAAACAAATAATAAAGTTAGATCAAAGTAAAAAATAATATTTTCCAGCATCCATATCACCCTCTCATGGTAGAAAAAGTATTATCTGAGCTTCTTCATCCACTAAATCATCTTCAAATGGACACGCCATGCTGCTTCACCTCTCTGTAAACAAACTAAGCTTCAACTAAACCTGCTCCCGACCAGGTTATGTTCAGAGCATGAGTTCCCATGGCAACTTGACCTACCCTGAAATATACCTCCATTTCTGGAACCGAAAACTGAGGTTATCAACTTCCTTGGCCTCAAACTTACCGTGAGAGCTAGCATAACCTGCTTTCTGGAATACCCCCCAGATGTCTAGGACAGTTTATTTATATTTTATGTCCCCCTGCTTTTTTGCAACACTATCCAACTCTGAAATTGTTGTTCTCTTATGTTATACTTTTCCCTGATTTTTCTATGATTATGAATATAAATAGGTTTGCATACTGATAAGAATTTTTTCTTCTTTCTGCTTCCTTTCCAATTATAATATTCTCTTTTGTATTCGCCATATTTTGTATTTTTATGTAAATGTTCTGGTATTGTTTTGTATTGTGTTCTATAAAAAAAAAAAAAAAAAGAAAGAAATACACAACACACTGGATTCACTGGACGGGAGTCATCTGACTCCCGAAGAGCTACGGCAATGCCAAAGTCTCCGATGGAATATAAGGCCAATGTTAGCAGGAAGAATATTTCAGCCCTTGATATTATTTGCCGGGGACCCTGAAGGAAGGTGTTTAAAACTTTCGCCATGGCAGCCTTCAGTCGAGGATTCTGCCAGAATCCAGTTCGGGATACACCGAGAACCGTTTTTTCTTTTGTTGTGTTTTTTGTCAGACGTCCTCCCGTGACGTGCCACACAAACAGGAAGAAACACGGAGCTTGAAAGCTGCGGGCAAAAAGATCGAAATTACTGCCCAAGCTTAGTTCAGCTTTAAATGTGTATAGATCACACGATCCGAGTGTTGAATCAAGCACTTTCCTTCACACAAAGATAGCAAGCTCATCAACCAGCCAAGCGCTCCTGGATCCGCTTCGGATAGGGCATATCACACAGGTGCTAGGAAGGCAGGACGCCATCAGCATCTCAACTTTGGCAAAAATATATATAATAGTGCGCCAGCTTCGATGGAAGGTAAATTGGGACTTCCCTTAATTGATGAAGTATAAGGCCCGTCAAGGTTAGTCACGCCAGGAATCCAGCGACGATCACCCGGTGATAATCTTCATGATGACCGCATACAGTTCATGATCGTCGAAAAAATAAAAAATGGAGCGTTCCTTCGAATATCAGTGAACCAACCCTGGTTTTGGGTCTTAATGAATCGAGTAGGCTTTGACTCACAGAGTTTCGGAGCTAGCCTTTCTAAAAACAAGCACGGTAATTGAAAAACAAAATAAACAAAATACCATTCTCAGAAAGGCCAGAAACAACTAATTTTTAATCTAAAATAGCTTAAAAGTCGTTAAGAAAAAAATAAACTCATTCATTCACAGGACGCTAACAGACAGACAGAGTGCGTGCTGCCATCTTGGCGTGTTCCTCTAATGCTGTAACTGGTATGTATGTTGTTAATTCATACCGCCAGGAAAGCTCAAATTTTTTTAAAACAAGTTTCATTTCCCCCCTCAAACCTCCTTGCCCATAGGGGGCGGTGATGCTCGTGACTGGATGTGAAAGCAGTGAATCGTTTCCGGTTTAGTAACGGCGTTTTGTTTAGGTATGGTTAGTTCACGCAGTGGTAAAGGCTTCACATGTTTTGCTGTAAAGGATCTTCGGAAGGAGGAAAGATCGATGGAATATTCTTAAAGCAGTAGTTAAACTTCCTAATAGGGCGGTATGTATTTCTGTGAAAGTCTAAAACAGCCACAAGTAAAAAATTAGTTTGAAGATATGCGTTCAATCTAGTTGTTACAGTGTGGATGCCATGCTTTGAACAACTTTGTCAAATAAAAAAGCCTTTTAAACGCTGATTCTATTGATACCAATAGTTAGCGTCGAAAAAAATCCGAAGCATTTAAATAATAGACATCTTTCCAAGGAATCAGAGATTTGAATTTGCCGCTAAGAGCGCAGGCTGGAAGTGACCTCGATATGACCTGTGACGTCACGAAAGGCGTTGACTTTCGCAGTTCCGCTTCGGACAGTAGGTGATCAAAACAGGTAGTCTTCGTTTCTCTCGTGTTTAAATCTGTTAATCATCAACATGCCAAGTAGTTGTGTGGCAGCTGGATGTAGCAATAAATCTAGTGAAAGTGTATCTGTGTATAAATTCCCAAAACAAGAAACGCTGCGGAAACAATGGACAAAACAAGTGCAGCGCACGAGGGCGAATTGGGTGCCAACTGCTTCGTCAACTTTATGCAGCGAACATTTTGAGGCAGACTGTTTTGAAGAAAAACCAAAGCTCATGAAAGATATGGGAATGCATGTCAGATATAAAAAAGTATTGAAACCGAACGCAATCCCCACCATTTTCAAGAGATCGCTAGTGGGAACGTCCAAAACAGAAAGGCCCAGTACCAGCACTGGCAGGAGCCAGTACAAAAAGAGAAAATCTGTGACCGAAAAGCTGGCACAAAAGAGAGTGAGTATAACGTTTATTACAAAATTTATTTATTACAAAAGAGAGTGAGTTTAACGTTTAATATATATACGGTATATGATATAAAAATTTCCCTATGCTATATTATACATAGGCCATGCCGTGTTCTGGAGTCTAGCCGAATCTTCATGCTGGCTATCGGCATCACTAGACCTACTACTTTCTGCTATATCCTCCTCACTTTCGCAAAAGGGTTCGAATCGATACGGTTGCAAAAGTGACTCATCATCCTGATAATCTTTCCTCTTCATCTTTCTGTTCATCTGATGATAAATCGCTAATAGGGACGGTAGCATCACTCTGTGCTTCGCTATCGGTGCTAGCCATGTTGTCTGCGTTTCGTTACGTCACAAACATGGCGGCGCGAAGTCGGCGGAATGCGTGAAGCCGGCGGCCGTCCTCGTTGTTTATATCGCGTTTTTCGCTATTTATTCTTTTTCGAAAAATATTAAAAACAATCGCAACATTAAATAGAGACTATTTACTATATTTTGGCTTATTAAAATAGGCCATGTCACCCACACTTTAAGATTCTGAAAACTATTGTTTGAACCCTGTCCCTGCCAGCGTTAACATTAAGACGATGCATAGCGCCATCGTCACGTGACCATCATGCATTAAGGGCATTTCTGTTTATTAAATGCTTTGATCATCCATTTAAATAGGTCTTAAAACAGAGGTTAAAACGATATACTGTGCCAAATATGGTTTTGTCAATGATTTTGTATTATCTTTTCCTCCTCTTTGAGTTGAACCATAAACTGAGGACTGAAAGCCAGGAGTGAAAGAAACAGAAAAGCAAATGTTGAAAATACAAAACAGCATCTGATACTAAAAAACTTTTTTTTCCACTGGGTAACAGCTTCAGGTTTAGAGGTTTTTTTCAAACAGTTTCAAAACATACAAAATATTTTTTCTCCAAATGTTAGTATTTCT
>JAUDJI010001035.1:1213-11750 GCA_037389245.1 Oryzias sinensis | reverse complement strand
TAACTAATGAAGCGGGACACCGTTGCTATGGAACAGGCTAGAAGCCGCTTATTACTTTGGGGGGCATGTATGATGGGGACCGTGTGTGTGTGAGCGCGCGCACGCGTGCTTGCGTGCGTGTGTGTGTGTGTAAGGAGAGGGGGGGGGGTGAGTGCGGAGAGGGGGACTGTCGGAGAACCGTAAATTAATAATAAGGTGTCTCCCCCAAAGGTTTTGGAGTCTTTCTTAGCCCACTCTGGAGGCTGAGGGTTTGGAAAGGAAAAGTGAACCCCGAGGAAATCTCCTGTGTGTTTCTGACTACGGTCGGAAAAGAGAAGTCATCGCACAGGAAAGGTTCAACACTTGGATCAAACTGTTTGGACAGCACGTCTGCAAACACTTCCTTATTCAAAATTTAGAGAGAGCCAAGCAGCCCCCCTTTTTTTCCTCTCCCGCGCGTCCCTTCAGAAGCGCCCAAGGCAACGCCTCCTTCCGTCGCCGCCTTGCCTCCATGACAACCGCAGTCACAAAAGTCTGAAGGAGGTCCGCGGAATGCGGAAATACTGCTACGTAGTCCTCAGAACGTCTACGTTTGATAGTTTCAGCATTGTATAGTGTAAATGCAAAAATCAGATACGGGTCAATTTTAAAAAATGATGTAAGCGGGTCGTCAAAAAAATCGGATATAGTCAGAAAATCGGATATGAGCATCAAGACCTGCAGTGTAATTGCGGCCTTAGTCTGTGTGTGAACTCATTACTAAAGTAATAGATTACAATTCAAGGTAACTATGTGCTGGAACTCAGTAGAGTCATATTTCCTCATTCCATGTTCAGGAACTCTGGGATTCCATCAGACAAACAAACTAGAATAGAAATGTTTGTAGCAGAGAGACCATGAGGGCTTAGTGGATGAAAACAAAGATTTTCTGTTTTTCTTCTACAACTATAAATTTTATTTTTCTTCTCATCTTCAATGATTGTTTTCAATGTGCTGTTAGTCTTCACTGACCCTAAACTTTAGTTGTTGTCTTCCTCATGGGTGTGTCTCAACTCTTTTTAGCAGAGAGCTGTCTGTCTAGTTTTTCTAGTTCAGTCATTTGAACTTTGAGAGTTCAAATAAATAAATGCATTTATCAGAATAAAGTTGTACAATTATGAGAAAAAACTGCTAGGATTGTTGGTAAGAGTCAATATTGTACAACAATAAAGTTAGAGTTATAGCTGTAGCTGGGTTGGTAATGTGAGAGGCTGCCACGCAGGAGACCAGGGTTTGATTCCCGGAGGGGAATGAACAATGCTACTGGGGGCAATTATCATATCAAGGGCAAGCAATGAACATCACCCAATCAGGGCCCTTGGGCAAGACCTTTGCCGCTATTGCCTCCTGAGCGCGGTTCTGCTGCACCCCCTTGCTCCCCCAGGGGATGATTTTGGCAGAGAACAAATTTCCTATTGTGGGATAAATACAGTAGAATAAAATAAATGAAATAATTTCATGAGTTATGAGTTGGGAATGAAAGTCTTCCATTAATAAAAGCAATAGTCTTGTCGCTAAAAAAGTCTAGGTAACAGTCTTTCATTCAGAATGGTTTTAACACTAGAACGCCCAGGATTTTTCACTCCCCCTGCAGCGTCCAGAGCACAGCCAAATGGCTGGGTGGCTCGAAATTACTAATTCAACAGCCTACAATTAGCCACCTTTCATTTGTAAATGCAACACCAACTACCTGATCATCTGGATGAAGACATGTCCTAGCTAACCACATTCTTTACTCAGGTCAGGGTGGGGGAGGTTTTTCTGCTTCAAAAGAGCCTCCAAGCTCTGACAAACTTTGACTCCCAGTTTGTCAACTGAAAAACCAAGATGCCTTATTTTTACTACCCTGAGCAGACATTGAAAATGATCCTGGAGCAAGTCAACCCATTTGACTCTGAGAGAGAAGAGATAGTCCTTCAGCTGGACTCAGACTGATATTTCTTTTGATAAGATTTCATGAACATCTTGTTCTCATTTGCTGATTCTAGCAGTTGTCCATCCATTTATTTTCTGTGCCTGCTCATCCTGGTCAGGATCACAGGGGTCTGCTGGAGCACATCCCAGCTAGTCACAAGCAACTGGGGAGGGGTACACCCTGGATGGGTCACCAGTCCATTGCAGGGTCACATAGATAAATAACCAGGCACACTCACATACACACCTAGGAGAAATTTAGTCATTTAATTTAACCACATGTTTCTTGGACTGGGGAGGCAAAGGAGGCCTATTTGACATGTTTTGGAATTTATAGTTTCAATTAGAATTCAACAAAAAAAATTAAAATAAACAAGTGAAACAACATATATCTTTACATTGCTGAAGGTTTTCCTTGCTCAGATCTCAGAAATCAGATCACAGATGAGGAGATTTCATTGCCATCAGAAAAGAGAGGACGACAGAGAGGAGACACACTGTGCCAACAGAAAAAGCAAAAGATGGCACGATGTGGCTTTCAGAAAAGGTTGGGAGGCCTCTCCATCACAGCACAATTGAATGTTACACTGCTGATGAAGAGCCAACTGCTTTGGTCAGAAGTACGGTGTCGACTCGCTTACAGAGTTTCCTGTGTTTCCTCACTCTGAACATGCTTCAGACTATTCGGGACTATGTTGTTCAGCATGAACGTCAGACAGAAGATGACAGCTGGTTCATGGCCCTCCCTGAACTAATGGGGTTCATTGCCATCCTCCTTGTGAGGGGGGGATAAAACTTCCATCCATGCAAAACGCAAGATGCAAGATCATTGGCAAAAATGGGAAATCCACTGATCTAAAAAAAAATATGGTCAGAAACCACTTCAAAGATATCATGCAGCATTTACACTTTGATGTCAAGGGCACTCGCATGGAACAAGTTGGGACTGACGGGTTTCCTGCAATCTCCAATGTTTGTGGGTTTGTTGTTGCCAACTGCATCAAACTTTCAACCCAGGCAAATTCACTGGGAGCTTCCAGAATCAGTAAAAAAACCTCGCACTGGTACATGCTGGGGCTGAGAATGTGAAAAAGGAATACCGTGTTTGGTGACAAGCTCCCATACCTGGCAAAGGGGAAAAGAAGTGTCTCATGTGCATGAACGATAAATCTCAGCCAAAAACGAAAAAACAAACTGTGGTGACCTCTTACTAGAAGTGACAGAGGTGAGGGGAAATAGTGAAAACTTGCGCAGCCACTTGGCTTGTCCTTTTTGCATGCCAAAAGAACAACCTAATGGCTGTGCTGTTCATGTGCAAACTATGTTGAAGGCTGCTCTTTGGGCATGTAAATTTTAACTAATCCAGCCACTTGGCTGTCCCTTGGACATTGTAGGTAGAAAAGCCAAATGGCTGCCCTACGGACGTTCTAGTGTTAACAAACAAGGAAATACCAAGACTTTTAGTGAGTCGACATTGTTTATTGATAAATTGAAGGACATTGCAAAGGATTTCAGGACACTGGACATCTTCAGAAGAAGATTATTAACCCACAGGAAGTGTTTTTTTCCGGAATCCGTTTTTTTTGGGAGTTTTTCCTTACCGCGAAGGGGGGTCTAAGGGCAGGAATGCCAGTATAGCTTAGTCAGTTTGTTAGTTCATTTTTGTATTTTCCTATTGAACTCTTTGCATTCACGATCCTTTTGAGTTCATGTTTTACTTCGAAGCCCATCGAGACGACTGTTGTTGCTATTTTGGGCTATACAAATAAAATTGAATTGAATTGAATTGATTTCTGGCAGCAGTGTTTGCGCTGTCTGCTGTGTAGCTGCAGCAGTCCAAAGGCATTATGCTTGGGTTAACTAATCCACTATCATTTTATTAAAGCATGGCTGTTTCCTTGGTAAATTCAGACTTTATTCTCATAATTCTATGACTTTGTTTTGTAGAATTGCGACTTTTTCTCATAAATGTATTGGTCGTTTTTTTTAAGGCAGTCCTAGTACTCAGTGGTTTAATGGAACCACAGGAGGAAGCCCCTCCCTCTAGAAGCAGAGATGGTAACCATGACAACCAGAGCAAAGCTCAGAGGTGAGATGAACATCTCCAACTGTCCATGATCTTCTCCATGTCAGAGCTCAGGACTCACACCAGCAACCTTCAATCTTCACAGGAACCAACCTGGATCTGGACCTGGACCTGGATCTGGATCTGGCTCTGGATCCAGCTGTGGATCCTTCAGGAGTGACAGATCAAAGGATATTCCTCCTAACTTCAAAGACATCCATTCAGGAGTGGAAGAGTGAGTGTTTGTGAGAGTTTTTGGAGGCTGGATTCTAGTTCAGATGATCAACAGTTTTCAGATGAAGGACTTGAGGTCTGGTTCAGTTCTGGATCTCTCTGATTAGACTCACTTGGAGCATCATGTGTGTGATGAGATCTTTTCAGTTGAGTCTTCTGAGAGTCTCTGAGAGACATCAGAGATGTTGGAGAAGAAAACATGTTGACTGCTGACTCTGACTGACAGCAGCTCCAGTCTAATGAGAAGAATCACTGCAGACTCCTAGGATTCAGATTTTCATGCTTTCCAAACATCACATTGTTCTAGTTGGACTTTCTGCTCTCAGAATTTCTCCATTTCTACATGGAGAATTGGAATCAGCTTTTCTAGAAAAAAGTCTGGATTGACTGACAGAAAATGCTGAAAGCTGGAAACTGTTGATCCAAACATGTCATGTTATTCCAGACTAAACAGCTCAGTCTGTGTTCATGTCAAAGTCCATCAGCTGTTCATGAAGAAGCAGATCCTCCAACACTCTGATGCTTTGGTGTTTGCAGAGGTCAACAGGTCACACAGAGAGTCCAGTCTGCAGCCTCCAGCTGTGGATCCATGAAGAGTGACCGGTCCAGATGGGAACCTCCAGCCTTCAGAACTGAACCAGGACCTTCAGACTCACAGTAAGAAGCAGTTTCTAGTGAACAAAGCAGAGTTCAGCTCTCAGCAGGAACAACAATGTTCTCATCAAGAACATCAGCTGATCCATCCAGGAAGGTCAACCATCTGCTGTGAGCGCTTTAGGTCTGAGAGGAAAGAAAAGAGTTGGACAACTCTGGAGGACACAAAGCTCAGTCTGTGAGGATGAAGCAAACAGCTGAACTTTTCTCTGAGCTCAGTCCAGACATGAGCTCCAAACACAGCTAAGGCATCATTTAGACCTTCAGATGGACTAGATCTGCTCTGGTTTCACCTGGAAACACATTTGCTCATATTCAGCACAGTCTGGATCCCAATATCTGAGTCTGAAGATCAGAGAGGATCTGCTCCATGATCAGAGTCAGTATGGAACTTCCCACTGACTGCTTTGATTGTTGTTCACTAACGTTTCTCCTTAGTGTCCACAGAGAGAAGAAGAGGAGCGGACCCCAGTCTGCAGAAAGAGCCAGAGCTGGTGAGTCAGAGCCTGATCATCTGCTGATGGATTCTTCTGGAAACATGTGGAACACTCATGAAGGAGCTTTCTTCTCTGCTCTGTCAGCAGATGTTGGTCTGCAGGAGATGTTTGGAGAACATCAGATCAGTCTGAGGAGCAGAAGTGAACATGTGGCTGAAGGAACTGAAGAAGCAGGAAGAGAAACGCTCCTCAACAGGGTCTACACTGAGCTCTACATCACAGAGGGACTGAGACCAGAGGCTCACACCCAACATGAGGTGATGCAGCTGGAGACCACCACCAAGACCAACCAGCTCCATGACACTGCAATCAAGAACCCAGACATCTTCAAAGTCCTCCCTGACCAACACAGATCCATCAGAGTGGTTCTGACCAGCGGAGTTGCTGGAGCTGGAAAAAGCTTCTCAGTGCAGAAGTTCACTCTGGACTGGGCCGAGGGCTTGGAGAACCAAGACATCAGTGCTGTGGTTCCTCTGTCCTTCAGGGAGATGAACTTGATCAGAGATGAGCAGCACAGTCTTCTCACTCTGATCCAGCTGTTCCATCCAACACTCCAGAAGATCCCAGCAGAACAGCTGTCTGTCTGCAAACTTCTGTTCATCTTTGATGGTCTGGATGAAAGCAGACTTTCTCTGGACTTCAACAACAGTCCGCTGGTGTCTGATGTCACACACAAGTCCTCAGTCAACGTGCTGCTCACTAACCTCATCCAGGGACGTCTGCTGCCCTCAGCTCTGGTCTGGATCACTTCCAGACCTGCAGCAGCCAATCAGATCCCTCCTTCATGTGTGGACAGACTGACAGAAGTCCGAGGCTTCAATGATGCTCAGAAGGAGGAGTACTTCAGGAGGAGGTTCCCAGATGGAGAGCTGTCCAGCAGAATCATCTCCCACATCAAGGGCTCCATGTCCCTCTACATCATGTGTGAAGTTCCAGTCTTCTGCTGGATCACTGCTGTGGTTCTGGAGAACCTGCTGACCACAGAGCAGAGAGGAGAGCTGCCCACCACCCTGACTGACATGTACTCCCACTTCCTGATGGTCCAGACAAAGAGGAAGAAGAACAAGTACCAGCTGGAACATCAGACAAGTCCACAAGAGCTGACAGAGACTGACAGGGAAGTTCTTCTGAAGCTGGGGAGGCTGGCATTTGAACATCTGGAGAAAGGAAACATCATGTTCTACCAAGAAGACCTGCAGCAGTGTGGTCTGGATGTCACAGAGGCCTCAGTGTACTCTGGAGTTTGTACTGAGATCTTCAGAAGAGAGTGTGAGATCTTCCAGAAACCGGTCTACAGCTTTGTTCATCTGAGCGTTCAGGAGTTTCTGGCTGCAGTCTACATGTTCCACTGTTACTCCAACAGGAAGGTAAAGATCATTGAGGACTTCCTGGAGAACATCTTTGAGAACCAATCCCTGGATAAGTTTCTCAGTGGAGTCATGAAGAAATCCCTGCAGAGTCAAACTGGACACCTGGACCTGCTGGTTCGCTTCCTTCATGGTCTCTCTGTGGAGTCCAACCAGAGAGTCTTAGGAGGCCTGCTGGGTCAGACAGAGAAGAATCCAGAAACCACCCAGGGAGCCATCAACAACCTGAAGATGATCAACAGTAAAGGAGTCTCTCCTGACAGAAGCATCAACATCTATCACTGTCTGATGGAGATGAAGGACCTCTCAGTTCATCAGGAGATCCAAGAGTTCCTGAAGTCAGAGAAAAAATCAAAGAAGAAACTCTCAGAGATCCACTGCTCAGCTCTGGCCTACACTCTGCAGATGTCAGAGGAGGTTCTGGATGAGCTGGACCTGAACCAGTACGAGACATTATCTGAGGGTACACGGAGACTGATCCCAGCTGTGAGGAACTGCAGAAAGTTCAGGTGAGTCCAGAATCGATTGTGATGATAAATCAGATCAGTGTTCAGATTCATTTACAAAGAATGAAAGGTTTGAAAATGATCAGAAATAAAAACACGAAAGAAGAAATTCAGTTTGTTTTTAACTCTCATATGATCTTTTAGCTAAAGAGCAAAGAAGGATCATATTTGTTCAAATGAAATCCAATCCAGAACCTTCTGAAGGGTTTGAACCCAAAGCAGACGGTCCAGAATGAAAGGATGTCTTCATTTCCACAATGTCAGTCATTCTAGAAGCACATTTCTGCAATGTCAGTCATTCTAGAAGCACATATCTACAATGTCAGTCATTCTAGAAGCACATTTCTACAATGTCAGTCATTCTAGAAGCACATTTCTAGAATGCTCTTTCTTCCGTTCATCATCTTCTTTCTAGAAAAATCATTGATCTGTGAATGAAACAGTTTGACTAAAAGAAGAAACTGAAGCAGAAACTTGATTTCTTTGGTTCTTCTATTTCAGACACAGTTGTGTTTTTTCACATACCGTATGTTAACAAACCATAGGGTGCACCGGGTTATAGGGCGCGGTCTCAGTTATGGGTAATCTTTCGGTATTTGGCACATACAATACGTGCAGCGGTTGAGATCCTTTCAGGCTGACGGCTTCAATGGTCACTTCTCTGTTTGAACCCTCAGAGCCCCCAGAGCGGGTTAATAATAGAACCAGTCTCTGTTTTTTGGAGGAAAACCTTTTTATTTAAATTACTGTTCTCCCTAACTGAGTAACACAAACTGAATGTGTGCTAACACACTCACTTGGCTGAGTGTCTGCCCCCTCCTTTTGCAAACGAGGGAGTACGGCACGCAGGAACTCAGCACACACACATTTCAGCACACACACACACATTACAACACACACACACATTACAACACACACACATTACAGCACACACACATTTCAGCACACACACATTTCAGCACACACACATTTCAGCACACACACACATTACAATACACACACATTTCAGCACACACACACTTCAGCACACACACATTTCAGCACACCACACACACACTTCAGCACACACACATTTCAGCACACACACATTTCAGCACACACACATTACAACACACACACATTTCAGCACACACACATTACAACACACACACATTACAACACACACACATTTCAGCACACACATTACAGCACACACATACACACACATACACACTCATTGTGGAAAAAAGCAGTGGTAGAGAAACTGAGTTGGTTCTCAGGCCGTCTTCTACTCCTCTTCTGAAGTCCTACAACTACACATTAGGTGCACCGCCTCATAGGGCGCCCCCTACAGTTTGGAGAAAATAAAAGACTTTTAAGTGCGCCTTATAGTCCTGAAAATACGGTACCTGACATGTTTGAACGGACGTTGTCTTCATAGTCAAGGAAGACTCTGCACAATGAAGCTTAGCATCACAGCTAACTGTCACTTTAGCCACTTTATACCAAGAAGAGCTTCTGGAAAGTTCTGCCTTAAGGTTGGTGCTGCTGTGGTTCTGTTCATGACGGGAGACGTGGACCTGAGGAGGAAACTGGATCAAAGTTCTGCAACAGAACAGGAAGATGAACTGTTGTTGTTTACAGCTTCAGAGCTGAAAACATGAAAATATCATTTTGGAAATGGAAACAGAAAACTCTCAGAAAACTGGATCAGAACCAACATTCAGAAACTGTCAACATTCAACCATCCTCATCGTCATGGTCAGAGTGACAGCTGTCAGTCTCTGTGATCCAGATGTTCTACTGGTAACTTTGGGGTTCAGACCTCAGATCACTGACAGACTGAGGGCAGCATGAAGCTCCATGGAGTTCCACCTTCTCTTCTCCAGCTGCAGATGAAAGAAAGATCTGAGAGAGACTGATGAGGAGGACTGGTTCATGATGAAGAAGAAGCTCTGATGAAGAGAGAAATGTCCAACTGGACCTTCATCACAGCCTGAATTCATCATAGATCACCTGTTTCTGTCTTTCTTTCTCTTCACAGACTTAGAGGTTGTGAACTCTCAGAGACTGACTGTGAAATTGTGGCCTCAGCTCTGAAGTCCAACCCGTCCCACCTGACAGAACTGGACCTGAGCGACAACGTCCTGGAGGATTCATCCATGGAGGTTCTGTGTTCTGGACTGGAGAGTCCAAACTTCAGACTGCAGACTCTGAGGTCAGAACATTGAAGTTGCTGGTTGGTTCATTTCTACATTTGTAGTTCTTCACTGAAGCTGAAAGGTTTGGATTCAAAGATTTTCTGGATTTTCCACAAATTGAACATCTTTGATTCTTTGAAGAGTCTGCAGTGGAAGAAAACAGCTGCTTAGATTTTTTGTGGAACAAAGATGTTTCCATGGCAACAGAAGGTTCAGCTGTTGGAACTTTTGACAGATTTCTGAGTTTAAAGAGTCAGAAAACAAACAAGAACTGAAACAGAAATCAAACCTGCCTGAAAGCTGACCGAGGTCAAAGTTCAAATCAGACACAGCAGAGCACGTGAGCGTGCACGTGCACACACACAGACATAAGTGTGAGTGCAGACTAGAGAGGAAAATCAGAGAAAGGAGAGTTTTGGTGCAGAAATGAAAGAATTGAGTAAACCTGCAGAGGCAGATCTGTAGCTGCATATCAGTTTAATGTCAGACAATATTTTCAAGGACCAGAGTCTAGCAGGTTCAAGTTATAAGATTAACAATATTTGATAAAGGATTAAATGAGTTAGCGTCAGCACGCTGCACCACAGCCACACTTCTGTCAGAGATCAGTGGTCCAGAGTGTCAGAATCTCTCAGTCTTCTGTTCTCTCCAATGGTTAACTAGACTCCTTCTGAGGGGGTTCCTCTGTGTGGATCAGTTTCCATGGTAACCAGAATCCGGGAGTCAGAAACTGGACTTTAATGTTGAAATGAAACATTTATGGTTCACATTTATATTTGTCATTTACATTTAGATAAGGAGATGTGGGGGTAAGGAGAGCGTTGAATGCAAGAGGGATGACTGTGGTGCAGGGGAGAGAGGCTGCCCAGGACAGGGATGGGTGGAGAGAGTTTGTGTATGAATGAATGGATGGGTGTGGTAGAGGTCTGGTCTTGGGATGAAGCGGCAAGGGGAAACCAGCCTTGGCTGAGGCCCTGCTGTGGAGGTGCCCACGCTGGAGTGTGCAGCTGACCCTGGTGCAGTGTGGTGTGGCTTAGACCAGGCCTCAGACCAGTCACACACACACACACACACACACACACACACACACACACACACACAC
>JAUDJI010001034.1:0-11752 GCA_037389245.1 Oryzias sinensis | reverse complement strand
TTGAGTCTTTGTGGAGGGTGTCCGCTCCTTTTTAATGCTTTTTTGTTCTGAAGGAATTTATTTTTTGTGGTTCTCATTTCTCCTAGGCTTTTATCTTATC
Source organism: Oryzias sinensis (assembly GCA_037389245.1). Lineage (NCBI taxonomy): Eukaryota > Metazoa > Chordata > Actinopteri > Beloniformes > Adrianichthyidae > Oryzias > Oryzias sinensis. The sequence continues at coordinate 11,652 of JAUDJI010001034.1, read as the reverse complement.
TTTATTTCATTGAAGGTTTCCTTCAGGTTTACTGTGCGTGGTTCCTTTGAAATTTCAAAGAGGCTTCCTGAACATTGCATATGTAAAGAGGTTGTGATGCTGCAGCTCCAATCTCAACCCCCCTACAGGAGAAAACGGTCTTTGATCTTCTGAGGCCATTTGGTTGTAGGTCTGACTTGGATCATAAATCAATCATCTCTGAGACTGACTCAATCTCTGGGAATCGCCACAGGCATCTGCTCCCGTGTGGGGAACAAAGGTGTATTGTCTACTGTATGTTAAGAAGATCCGGCCACATGGGGGGGGCCACCTAGGGAGCCATTTGGTTGCGGGACCATGTCAGTCTGGGAGGTGACTTCAGACGCGGGAAACAGTTGCTGACTCCAAGTATGGACTAAGGAAGAAGGCAGGCTCCTTGTCAGCCAATCCGAGCGGCAAGAGGCGGGGATAAAGCGGCCATCTTGCTTACAGAGGAGGAGACTCTGACCACATGTGTTTAAAAGTCTGCACTCAAGAAACTTTCCTGTGTCTCCAGACAAGCTGCATGTGAATTCGGAATGTAACCTCTTGCGTATTGCAGGCCTTGATTTTGGACACCCAGATCGATCTGTTTTTACTCTGTTTTATTCTGTTTTATTATCTTTTACTTTTTAGAAATATTGTTAGGGAATAAATTTGTTAAACTTAATCCAGTGGAATCCCGTGGTTTCTTCCCCTCGACTTTTTTTGAACACGCAAGGAAAATAATCTCAAATCGACAGATTATTTTTTTCCAACAATTGGTGACGTCGTAGACTTAAATTAGCATTAGCTTAAATCATATGCAATCCATCTACTTTTAAAACCGGTTTCAAAGAACACCATGAAGAATACGAATATTCAATGACACCATAGTTCCACAGCCCAGACTGAGTTTCCTTCCTCCCTTCATCTGCTTCAGTCACCCAGCTGCACTGAGATCTAAAAACCGGTGCTCCTGTAGTTACCTGAATCACCACCGGGGGGACGGTGAAGAATGAACGAACATCAACTGAACCTGTGGACCATGAAGCATCAGAGAGCGTTTTTAACATCACCTCTGCATCTCCATGATCTGTCTCCTCTCTGATGACCGACAATGCAGAAATGGTTTAGAAATCAGGAGTCAGTCAGTCATTGAAGGCAAAGTTAACCTGTACATTTTTATTGAGGGAGGAAAGTGAACACCTGAAAAAACACAATTTTACCAGTATGTGTTAACTTCCCGCCCAGTCAGGGGTCCGAGTTGCAGAGCCTCATGACTAGGGGGAGTGCTAAGTGAGGTACAGCTGTGTACCATTGCATTTGTGAGTTTGTGAATGCAAAATAAACTGTTAAACCCACAGGACCACTATACATTAGTGTAGTTTAAATGCCACGTATGGCCTTGTACCTAATGAAATGTTTCCTGATCATCCTCTCTGTCGTAATAGAGCGTGCAGTTCAGGTCACCGGAGGCGGAAAATGCTTCAAGGACAGGATTCGTGGCTTCTATACCTGAAATTCATGTACACACCTGGCGTGTCAGGGGCCCTTGGCAGTGGGGGTTGGCTGTGGCGTGTGGCATGGCATCCAGTCTGAATGAATGCTGGCTCCTGCTTTGACAAGAATGTCCCGTCCCAACAGATTCACAGGCGTGTGTGGTAAATGCACAAATGAATGTTCCATCATCTGGTCAAAAGTCAGTCAGATGGTCTTTTGCCGGTTTTGAGGAGTCAGATGTTCATTTGTCAGAGCTGATGGAGGCAACTGGCAGTTTATGGAAGAACATGTCGCACCAATGTCCATTAGACTCATCATGGAGTTACCTCTGAGCTTGACAGGGACCATGGCTCCTGCATCACCAAGTGGTATTGTCCGACTTTGCACCTCTGTGGTCCTCCCACGGTGGAGGTGGGGCTTGGAGCGGTTGTGGGTACTGTTCATTCCGCCACACCCTCTGTGCAGTCTGCTGTTGGGTACCTCGTTGTGGGCAGTCGGGCCCATTTGTCCTGAGCGCCACAGATGCCCTGTCCAGCTGCTGCTGGGTCCCCTGGGTGGGTCACGTCTGACAAGATATCCGCCTTTTTTCCTGTCCCGGCCTCCGATACCTGAACATTGCTGCAGGTCCTGAGGGTATTTAAACTCGATCTGTTTTTACTCTGTTTTATTCTGTTTTATTATCTTTTACTTTTTAGAAATATTGTTAGGGAATAAATTTGTTAAACTTAATCCAGTGGAATCCCGTGGTTTCTTCCCCTCGACTTTTTTTGAACACGCAAGGAAAATAATCTCAAATCGACAGATTATTTTTTTCCAACAGTTCTCATGTCAATACTTGTAACCATTTCCATTTACTGTAACCAATGTTCGCCTGTGCTAGCCGTGTTAATGCTAGCGGGTTATTCCGGCTCATTTCATGACTTGTATTGATAAAACTAATGCTGTGTCCGAATGATCACCCTAACTACTAAACACTATATAGTGCGGCACTATATAGTGTTTTGAAAGCAATTCGGACACCATGCTCGCTACTCTTATCCTTCGGGTGTTTGCTTATATGCCGCTTGACAAGGAAACATAAAGGCGCATTGCCGCCACCACTTGGTCTGGAGGGTAACTACGACTACATTAACGCCGATTATGACAATATCCATTTTCCAAAGTAATAACATAATAAATATGAACACATTACGAAGACCATTTATGAATATTCTGTTTTCTGATGACAAAGAATGTGACACATTGGTGTAGATTTAATGTATTTGTTCAGAAATAAACCGCCAAGTTACTAATCATTCTCATCACGCATGCGCCCGTCGTTTTCAAAAAATTCAAACGGAATGCATTGTGGTCTATATTTGCCAATGACGTGAGCATCGATTCACACTGGTTTTTCGTAGAGAATTCTGGGAAATTTTCAGTGTACTCAATTTTAGAATTGTAGATTCCGACAATGTAAAATGGCGAACGCACTATATAGTACACTATATAGGGCATAGGGTGGTAATTCGGACACAGGGTTTGTCGATTTTTAAGAGAGTGTCAGGATTGGTCATATCTAACCTAGGAGTAAGAACCCGTGAATTGTCACCACGATAAATCAAAATATGTTTTAAGATGTCAAAGAATGTATAACCTAAATTGGGTTTCTCAACATTTCCCTAGAAATTCCAGAGGGAAGTGCTGCAACGACTTTTGAACAACATAGAGAGAGCAGTTTCACACCCGCTGGATTTGGGTCATCTACTTTTTACATGTAGCCATGAACTGGCATTCATTCGCTCTGTTTCAAACCAAGTCAGCATTCCTGAAGAGGTTTGTAATGCTCTCATAAGTTTGCATGAACTTCTGACACAATATAAGCAACAGCATGGCCCAGCTGTGGAAGTTGAGTTCTTGAACAACAATGTGGGACGTCCTAAAATCATGGTGAATGAAGAAAAGTTGAGAGAATACCTTGAAACCGACTTGTCGATCCCATCCATTTCAAACCTAATGGGTGTATCCAAGAGAATGATCAATCGGGCTTTGAAAAGGCATGGATTGACAGTTAAGAGTACATATAGCGATATATCAAATGACCAGCTGGATCAACTTATTTTCAGCATCAAAAAAAGCAACCCCACTATTGGCTTTAGAATTATGAAAGGCAAACTTCGGGCTCTAGGACATCGCATTACATGGACCAGAATATGGAAATCTATGAGACGTGTAGATGGGGCGGGTGTCTCAGGCAGACTAACAAGATCTACTTTTGGATGTGTGAAGAGGCGGGTGTACAGTGTACCTGCTCCACTATCCCTAGTTCACCTAGATACAAACCATAAGCTGATAAGGCAAGTCAGATTCAATCTAATCTAAGAAAATCTGCAAGATATTATACTTCAACTGTGGCACTTGAAATAGTATAAAAAATGTTATTTTGAATTTGTGTTGCAGGTATGGTTTTGTTATATTTGGAGTCATAGATGGCTTCTCACGAAAGGTGAGGGTTTGTTTTGTTTGCCCTTCATACTATTATTTTACTAATTGTGTTTAAAATATCACCTAACTGGCATATATTTATTTCTTCCCACATTTTTCCCCTTTTTATCTCACCCCACAGATAATGTACCTGGGAGCAGCAACAAACAACAAAGCTTCAACAGCATTAGGGTTTTTTTGCGCTCAGTGGAGGACCACAGTGTTCCTAATAGGTTTGTGACTGTCAGTACCTAAATTCTCTCTTGCAGACTTGAGAGGTGTAGAAAACCACTAAGCTTTATTTAGACCAGAACCGTGTAACTTCCTGTCACAGGACCTTTTTTTTACAAAACGTTTTACTTTAAATGCTTGAGAGCAGAGGTGATATTTCAGTTTAGAGCAGTTCTGTCCTCTATGTTTTACTTGAAACTTAACCAGCTAATATTTTTTTGTGCATCTAAAGGGTTAGAGCAGACCAAGGTTGTGAAAATGTGGACATAGCAAGATGGATGTTTGCAGTCCGTGGGTGTGACAGAGGCAGTTTCATGGCTGGCAAAAGTGTTCATAATCAAAGGTAAGACATAGCTCCCATATAATGACTATAAACATGATTTATGATTTGACCCCCCCCACACAGACACACACACATTTTCTATAATCACCCTCCTATCCCCATCTCTAGCATCCCTCTCTCTACCCCCCCTCCTTTTCTTTTGTCCCGTCCAACGAAAACTGTTGCAAATGTAGATATGAATAAAGTTTAGTCTAAATTATAAAAGGGGTTAACTCAAAAATACACCTAGTGTGTCTGAAGATTCATAACCCCTGTTGTAACAGTAAAATATATTCAACAAAAGGCTTTCAGCTCTCATCTGTTTGCTCAGCTGTTGGACAAGACAAGTATTAAAAAACATGGCTCCCATATTCCAAGTACAGCTTTGTGAAAAATGTGTCAACTGCATTTTAACTGCGAATAATAATTTGAGTAAGTAATTTAAAGAAAATGAGGGCCATAATCATGTTTTTAACTGTTTAGATCTGGGTCAATTTATTTGGATAAAATCCAAATAAATTGTCAATTTATTTGGATAAAATCCAAATAAATTGAGATTTAATTTTGTACTGTGTACAATAATAAATATGTTGTGAACTTTATGTGCAGCATTATGTTTAAGATAGGTAGCAATTCTCTGTGTCCCACTGTACTTACTAGGCCATATTAGGGGCTGTACGTTTCTGAAATACTCCATAACATATTGAAATTGTATTTTAAGGAGTCATTTTATGTATTTATTTTTTACAGAATTGAACGTTTGTGGAGGGATGTGTGGATGTCTGTCACCGTCATCTACTACAACATGTTTCACTGTTTGGAAGAAGATGGACTGCTGGACCCGTCTGACAGTCGTCATCTCTTTGCTGCGCATTATGTGTTTTTGCCACGACTGCAAGCTGACTTGGAAAGTTTCACTTCCACGTGGGACAACCACTCCCTTCGCAGTTAACAAAATTTAACCAACCAACCAACCAACTGTGGGCAATGGGCCGAGCTCAAAGTCCCATCAATCCTCCTGTCTATGCGCAGGTATAACAAAAACAAGCAGTTTTAACTACAATTGTGCTGTTTTTATAATGCTGTGGAAAAAAAATAGAATTTGTAAATTAACAGTCGATGCATTGTTAATATATATATATTCCCATTTTAACTTTCGTTTTCTGTGTGTGCAGGGTTCTGTGGACATTGGACAACAGTCTAACTCAAACCAGGCCAAGCAGGAAACGGTTGGAGTTGTTGTTCCGTCTGTGGCTTGTCCCCTCTCTGACTCAGACCTGTCCCAACTGTACCAACTTACCAACCCTTGTGGGACATCTGAAAACCATGGCCAAGACATCTACATTTCTGTACTAAACTATGTATGTCATCACAGCAGGATGTAAAAAACAACTACCAATATGAACAGATCTCAACCAAAATAAAATAATAAATGGTCAATAACCACAAACTGGAATTTAGTATAACTTCAATTTTTATGTTTGATCCATTAAATTCCTTTTGTTTACAAAAGACAGTAAGTTTTGCAAAATAACAAATTGTTGAAACACTAGATTTTAACAAAACTAATTGTTGAAACACTAGATTCTGTGGAATCCTGCGCCACACTTCAGAGAGATCAAGATACTCTCTTTGAACTCCTCAAAAGAGTTGAGATGACCCGTTGAAAAAGTCAGTTTGTGTGCAGGCACTAACAACAGGGAAGCAGATGGTGTGCCCAGGCATGTTGTCAAAGCAATTGTGGTTAAAATGAACAACTATTTTAAATGCTTCCCTGTCTGATGACAAGAGATGTCTGTGAGCCTGGCCAGAAAGCCATTGCATCACACCGGGGACAGAAGGCTCTTCGGGGTCTGCATCTTGAAAGAAAAAACAAAACAGAATTTCAATAATTAATGAAGAAAAAAAGGGAGAGAAAAATTGAGATCTAACATACCCTCAAGTTCGAGCAGAAAATCTTAAAAGTAGTTTAAGATTTTTTTTTCTGTTAGTTGCTTGACTGTGGAGCTACTGAACTCCGGTGCAAGTCTGGACACAATGTAGTGTGAATCCACCTATAATAATGCAGAGGGTGTGTATCAATTTAAAATGAGCACAGAGCATATTAGCTAATTAAACTGTCAAACTTACTTTCTCAATATTGCCTGCAACAAACAGACCCCAGCAATGTTCTGGATTTCCTTTGATGACCTTTAAGAAGTCATAGACATCAAAGCCTTGTTGTAGCTGGCTTAGCATCGCTGTCCTTTTTGTTGTGGCATGCAAGACAATTGCCCTTACAGGAAACACAGAAATACAGGATTAGTTAAATTTTAAAACCACCACCTAATTTATAATAATTATTTCTATGGATCTTTATTTGTGAAATAATTTATTTAATAATCTATTTAATAATTATTATTTATTTGTGGAATAAACAGGAATAAAACCATACAAAGTATGTTTTTGCTAGTAATTTTCTCTGCTCTGTACCACTCATACCAGGATTATGCCAGTCTTCATAATGCAGAGGCACGTTTACAAAATGACGACAAAAAAACAAACCAGAATTTTGTTTTTTGCAGACAAACCTGATTATGCTATCTTTATGCTCCTCATTTATTGGACCAGTGTAGCCACAATTATCAATCTGTTCTGTGAAGCTGGTCATATCGTTCGCCTCGTCAATCTGCAAAAAAAAAAAAGTGTTTTAGTAACAAACTTGTTTAATACCTAAATTAAATATTAAACAATAAATTGATCTTACAGCTTCAATCAGTGGTGACAACTCCAAGTCAAAGATGTCATCTTTGGTTATGGGTACCAGCTCACCAGTTGCCAGGAACTGGTAGCACCATTCTTGCAGGAAACATGGAGCTGGACCACCCTGTGCAAGGCTCACTGCAAAGACTTCCCCTGCAACTCTTAAAAAAAATACACAGCACTGTAAAAGGCAGGATTACACCTGAATGCAAGGGTGGCCAACCCTGGCGCTCTGGAGCCACAATCCAGCATGTTTTCTGTTTCCCTGCTTCCACACACCTTATTCCAACAAATGGCCATACTCAACATGTAACAAAGGTAAGTGCAGGTCATTTGTATCACAGTATCACACATATGACATCATGGATATGTATGGTGGTGGACATATATTTGCCCGATCTAGTGGTATCGATCCTCACTGGTTTTTGTAGAGACTTCTGGGAAATTTCAAGGCACTCGATCTTGAAATTGTGGGTGAGACAACAATAAAATAGCGAATGCACTATTTTAGTACACTATGTGGGGCTTGGTGGAAATTCAGACAGGTTGATCACTCTGTATCTAATGCAAGGACAAAGTTAGCCACCCTGCTCACCAAGATGAGTTGCCAGTCCATCACAGAACACCACTGTCACACTCATTTATAAGGTGTCTTTCTAAGTTTGAAAATGTTCAACCAACTATGAATTTAAATATGTTTCAGTTGTACATGAAGGAAGAGCCTCTACACTGCACTATTTCATTTTTAAATTTCTAGGAAGAATCTGAGATAACATTACACACCTGAAGAGACCATTGTCAAGGTCATTTAGGAATACTTTGGGATTCTTCCTTTTCCTTCTTGACCCTCAAGGCCTGTCTCATAATCCCAGAAATCAACTCTAAAACAAAGTAAAAAAGACATTCAAGTAGGTGATACAGAAATGCATGGAATGCTGTAATTAGAACAACAATAAAATGTTGTTTCATTCATAAACATTTTCCACGTACCTGTCAGAACTCCACGCCACAGTGCCCAGTGTCAATTCCAGACTCTCCCAGAAAAGTAACTTTAAGAGGATTGATGGGGGAACTTCGCTTTTGTCTTTTCCAGAGCATCATACCCCGTTCCACCAACTGTTCTCGTGCCACACAAAGGCTGAACTCTTTTGTGTGGTCAATTTGGGCAACAAACCAGCGTAAAACATCTTCCTCACTGTTCAGAAAATTGCATTGATTTGGAGCAAGACGTGTAGCTTTTTATACAATTTCACAGCATATAATTACTTGCCAAGAAATCTTGTCAGAAAGTGTATCTGATGCAGTGTTGGTTTCAAGACTGTTGTCAGACCTGTGGAAATGATGAAAAGCAGCGAATTTGGCGTTATGCCAAAGTATTATGCAATTAATGTTGCACCGAATGTTTAGGCTATGGAAAAGGTTCACCTTTCTCCAGGAACTGGCATGAATGTTTAAGTCCATAATGAAACGTTTAAAGTGGCATATGGGGCATTCACCCTCACCAAAGAGCTGAAAATGGTATACAAAATGAGTTGTATTGATGACAGCCATATGACCTTTAAGTTATGTCTATGCTCATGGATATGGATAACTTCTTCATTACCTCTTCCTCAGATGAGCTTAACATCCTGGGCATGAATGTACATGGAGAGCCAGAACTTGCAGTGGGGAAATTGCTTTTGGCAGCTTTTGCATGCTGCTTCGAAATATGCTCTCAAATTCTTTGCTTCAGGAGTAAAGGAGTAGTGTTGAGTTCGTCTTGTAGAGGAACTATATAAAGAGTTGCTTTACCACTGAGGGAGACCATCTTTATTTGTGCCCCTGTATAGCCTTCGCTATCTGGAGCTATAGTATCATTGTCTTTCCCATTGCCACCTATAAGAAATATTGACACATTGAGATTCTGAAAGAATTGCAGTTTTCCTATAAAGTTAGGACAAATTATGTTACACAGTTAACAAGAATTACTTTAAACATTCAGGCTACAAGAAACAGCTTTACCCAGAAATTAGTGTGAAAGTGAACAAAGTTTTATGGGTGTCTGATATTCAATTTTAGAATAAAAAGGAAAAATACAAGTAATAAGCAGTTAGTGTTTTAGGAAGAAAAAACCACACACAACCTGATTTATGAAGCAGCCATCCTCCTGTTAACGCCTCCAGTTTTGGAAATGCTTCATGCAACAGGTTCTGCAGCTGAGGTAAACAAGAGAAGCATGAAATACATTTTATTAATGTTCATGAATTTTACGTGCACTTCTAATACCCATACAGAATACACAAACAAATATTGAAAAAACTTCCAAGTAATAAGAGAATCCTTTTCTATCTCAATTTTCAGGCTTTCCAATAATTTGGTTATTTGCTGGATTGAAATAAAGCAACTTTCATCTTAAAAAGAATCAGGTTGTCTCCCTCAGTGGACCTATGAGCAACAACAAAATGGGTGTGGTCGATGCTTTTTGAGAATTCTCTGTGGGACTGTTGGCTGTGACATAGCCAGTCGTACAAATACAATTTCAGTTTTGGTTTGGCCTCATTTATATGATGGAGTCGTGCTATTGAACTACATATTATTACTGCATTACACATTAGCCTTAGCCCTGAATAATAACCATTTAAATGATTATCCAGTGACTCATTCTCAAAAGCAGTAGTAGCGATCAATCATTTGTAAAGGCATCTTTGTCCATCTTCAGTTGGGATGTTATACTGAAGTTTTATTTTGCTGGAGGAACGACAGGATAAGAAAACTTATTAGAGCAAGAGTTAGATGAAACAACCTGCTTATGACAAATTCAGAGATTCAAATTTATTTTGTGCAAAAGTCTAATACAAACACAACAATGATAGTTACTTTATGTTACTAACCACCTAAATTTATGTCTGTGATATGGTTGTACCATAGACATACCTCAGAATGACTTAGGTTCTCTGAAAGACTGATGCTTCGTTTGCCTAGTCCAGCCTGAAAAGGTTGTAATTCCTCTGAAGGAGAGGGTGTGTACTTTAAATTTGTATTGAGCAAGCAGAAGTTGCATGAAAACGCTTTCATTAACTTGGACATTTTGCATATTTTTGAGGCACTTGGAAAACGTCTTTTTCCAGTAGCATTTTGTCTCCGGAAGAGAGCTGGAAAAGACCTGAGACAGAAGAAACCACATACTAATGAGCACTTCATAATTATATTTCTGTTTTAACATATGTCAACAATTTTAGTAATTATAAATGGAAATACAAATACTTCAATACTTCAATTTGTGACTGTAACGTTAAATACACTAAAATACTTAGGACAAAGAACTTTCAATTATAATAGAACCTGCTCATTTCCTGCTGTACAGATGTGGTCCGTTGCTGTGCTAAAAGACTGACTCTGTCCCTGATCACTTTGGTGTGGTGTCTGGCTATGCTGAGGAGTAGCCATCTGTTGCTGTACTACTGGACCAGGTCCCTGGTTCACCCTGTTTGCAGCTTGGCTCTGCTGTAGATTTTGCTGAAGTGCAGACACCAGGGTCTGTACAGCTGACAGTATCTCAGAGTATCCATTCTGGCGATTGCAAAAAAAAAAGTAGATTTACAATTTCCAATAATTCCTTCATTCATGAATAAATAAATACACAAAGAAAGAAAATAAGAAAGAAGGTTATTATTAAACATTATGCTTTTATCTTAGGAACTTCTAGCCTACCAATGACCGCACCGGATTACACTTCTGCTTAAGAGCTCAACACAATATGCAAATACATGTATAATCAACTGCCCCTGTTGATGATTTCACTGTGCTGTAGTCATGTCAAACCTGGTAGAAATTGCCCGTAAAGATTGCATAAGAGCCCCAAAAAACCCACAGTAATCGTTCTAATACACCGGTCTCAGTTCGTCTGACCGTATCCTTCATTCCGACTTTAATCTCCTCCAGAATTTTTTTACCCACCGTGGACTTAACACTGTCGTGTATTCTCGATCCTGACACTGTCGTAAAAATCGACTTAGTTTTATCCAAACAAGTCATGAAATGACAACAAAGCAGTAAAAAAGAGCGGACACCCTCTGCAAAGACTCGAATAATTATCAATAAACTACCGGTACTTTTTTACGGGAGGGGGTGGGTCATGAAATGAGCCGGAATAACCCGCTAGCATTAAGCTAACACGGCTAGCACAGGCGAACATTGGTTACAGTAAATGTAAATGGTTACAAGTAATGACATGAGAACAAAAAAGCATTAAAAAGGAGCGGACACCCTCCGCAAAGACTCAACTAATTACCAGTAAACCATCTACTTTGCTGGGGGGGGGGGGGGGGTAAGCATTAAGCTAGCACATTAGCTCACTGTTTACAATGAGTGGTGATGGTTTATCATGCAACATCTTACTTTCTTACTTTTTTTCC
>JAUDJI010001033.1:0-11752 GCA_037389245.1 Oryzias sinensis | reverse complement strand
TAACATGACATTGTGATCTGTAGGAAGTGGACTGACCTTTCCAGAGTTTCCACTTGCTGCTGAAGCTTTCTGTTCTCCTCCAAGAGAACCTGGTTCTTCTGTCTGAAATGTTCCACTTGGCTGCTTTTGGTCTCCATCTTACACAAAATTTAAGAGAACATTTTTTTGGATAGCTTAAAGGGTGACTCCAGCTTCCATTAGAATGCTTTTACATGAAAACTTGCAACACTTTAAGGATCAATTTGACTGATTTCACCTTCAACCGCAGATCTTTCAGGGTGGTGCTGAGCTCCAGGTTCTGCCTCTCCTGGGCATGCACCCTGTCCTGGGCCTCCTGAAGCTGCACCTGGGAGCGTTTAAGGGCCTCTGGAAGAGGCTCCAGCCCTTCCAGCTGGCCCAGGAGATCCCTGCGCACCTGCTCAATCTCCTGCTGCAGCTCCCTCCTCACCGCCTGGGCCCCCTGCTCTGCCTGAGCTAGCTTAGCACAATACTCATCAGCCTCCGCCCGAGTTTTAACAACCTGCACACAGTCAGTTAAGAAAGTAAAACACTTGTCTCTCACTACGACCACAGTCAGAGTGGTTGTGGTTCAGTGACGTGCGGTGAGGTTGATTGCTGGTGAGGCACTGACTGCTCCAGTCAGGTTTACAATTGCAAGAACCGAATATTTCACCATTCATCCAACAGCAGGTAACAGCATAGAAGATACACACAAGAACATATCTGTGCTAAAAAGAGTATTTCTTTTACAGTCATGGATAGAACATTCTTCTTGTGTATAAATTATTCATATATACTTTAAACAAATTAAAGTATACAGCTGTGTTCAGCACACATTTCATTGTGACCCTCAGTAACTATTTCTGGTATTTTTCCAACTTCAAATTCTGGTTCTTTAATCAGTGTTATTAATGTTGTCTGTGAAAACAATCATAGAAATAAAACTTAGGCCTAAAATGTAGTTTTACTTACATTTTTTCCACTTACTCCCATGTTATTTTCACAAAACAAAAACTGAAAACCATGTTTGGGCTTATTTTTTGAGTCCTTGCGCCGATCCTTCTCCACAGAAGTCTTCCTTATTTTCTTTTAGTTTAAATTATGGCCTATGAAGAAATACCTCCTTTGTCTGTTGTGTTTCTACTGCAAAGCAGCTGTCAGCTCACGTCTGCCCCCTGCTGGCGAGGCTCGCATCTCCAGCAGCCTTTTCTCCCCAATATAGCCAGCACTCTGAACGCACGTCTCTGTTATCATTGAGCCCTGCAGTCGGACAAGTTTAACCTCAGAAACTGTGGAAAACATGTTCAGTTGACGGAAAATGTATCTTTAACACGGATCAGTGAAAAATAATATTTTCATGATGTACGTTTTTCTATTTTATCACCATGACAGGTGAGGCCGAGCCTCGCTTGCCTCATCTGACCGCACGTCACTGGGGTGGTTTAATGTAGCGTCACATACCTGCACCTTGTAACTGTCCAACAGACTTTCATATTGTCTGATGGAAGCTTTCACTTGCTGAATCTCCAACTGAGACTTGGCCAGCCTTTCCTCCACTGCAGACGCTGTGTCCTAAGATGAACAAACAACATCAGCTAATGAGTCATATCTAATTGGGTAAAAGGGACAGCCCATCCATTTGATCTAACATAATTTAGTTAAGGAAACTAATGAAAGTAGGAAGGAGACTTTCATTTAAAGATCAAGTAGTACACCTCTATGCAGACTGTTTCACCTTGAGAGCCTGGTTCTCCAGTTTGATGGTGGTGTTCTCCGTGGTCACTTGATGCAGCCGATCCAGGAGTGCATCTCTTTCTGCTCTATTCCTGTCCTCCATACTCTGCAGTTGCTCTGTCAGATCTGTTAAACGACTTACATGACACAAAACTATTGATTTCAGGCATAATCTGTACAGTGAAATGCATGCAGGAAAGACGAATAAAATCCAGTTGCTATGACTCAACTTCAAGACAACGATTCCAGGATGAATGAAGACCTTCACCGAAATGCAGGAAAGGTTTTCATTGTTAAAATTCAGGGGGTGGGGGAGTATTTATTCAGCCACCAATTGTGCTAGTTCTCCCACTTAAAGAAATGAGAGAGGCCTATCACAGGTATACCTCAACTATGAAGACAAAATGAGGGGAAGGAATTTCAGAAAAATTGAATTGTCTGATTTTTAAAGAATTTATTTATAAATTATGGAGGAAATAAATATTTGGTCACCTTCAACTACTACGGTAAATACTTTTTTACCTCCCTGTAACAATGAATGTCAGCAACACAGCTTTTTTTAAGAATCACTAAATCATTGACTTCCGGTTACTTTCAACTAAAAAATATTAGAAGTACCGCTACAAACATCTTTTTACATCTGCTCCATTTTCACAATGATTTGAATAAAGAAATACTCAGAAATGACACGTCCTCCATCATCACAAAATGCTACAAGAACCTGTTAAAAACATCAATTTCATTTCAGTGGGTCTTTAGATCCTCCCTTGATACCATTAAGAAGAACATAACTCACAAATGGAGCTAAACATATAGTTAAACAAAGATGCAAAAATGACTTACCTGTTCAGCAGTGACAGTTCAACTTCAAGTTTCCTTTTTTCTTTTGCTTCCTCTGCATGCCGGCTTTCCCAGCTCTCAGCTGCTGATAAAGCCTCTGCTACCTGCTTCTCCTGTTTAAGAACATTTGATACATACTTTTTTGTGAAATGGGCTTACAGACACAATCCAGGTGCCAAAGGAAAAACACATCAGTGTGATATAGCCAACCATGTCCAGCAACTGGACACTCAGCTGCCCTGCAGTGGCTTCACTGTGCTCAGCTCGCTGTTTCTGGGCTCGTGTCGCTCGTTTCAGTGCCTCCCGGTCAGTGCAGGACTGCTGCTTCAGCTCTGCCAGCTGCTCTGTCAGCCGCTCCATCTCTACCTTCTGCTGGAGTGCTGCCCGCTCCAGGTTCTGAACCGTGGGTGGATGTCAGAGTGCACAGATAAATAGAACAAAAAGGAAAAAGTTTATATAAGTAGGTAAACTTCATGGAACTGACTAAAAGACATTTCTCAAGACAGACCTTTATCTGGACAGTAAGACGGTTGTTTTCGGCCTCTTTGCTGCGTAGCAACCTTTGCAGTTGAGCTTTTGTTGACTCCAAACTTTTGGTCAAACCAGCCGAGCTCCTGGCAGTTTCCTGCATTTTTAGAACAGAGATGGAAACGAATTCAATTACTCCTGTTTTATCCCGATGAACATAACTGAAACACGAAATGCTTCAGAAGAAAGGGTCACTAAAAGCAGCTGCATGTTATACCTTTTCTTCATCCAAAAGTTTCTTGAGCTGATGAACCTCCTCGTCTTTCTCCTGGAGCTTTTCCACAAGATGCTACGAAGGGAAAACGAGCCAAGCTCTGCTTATACATCACATGTGACACCCAGGATAAAAACAAGCATGCATACTTGCACATACACATTTAAAAAGGGCCATTTCTATTTAAAAACATAGAAATTACAAGCACATGAATTCTTCCCTTTTTCCAGAACAAAGTGTCTTCTGTTAATGCAGTCTGCTCACAACCAGAACCATTAAGAGGGAGAGGATGAAGCTTTGTGTGTTTACTTACAAAAAAATCTTTATAAGTAAAGATTGTATTTTTGTTGCTTTTGTTTTTTTGTAAATAGAAGAAAAAAAACGTTTTTTTTGTAAAAATTTCTTAGTTTTTAAATTCCTGCATCATTGAAGCTTGTGTTTTAAAGTTTCTCATCTGAAGCAAAGATGTTTCTTGAATATACAAATATTTGTCAATAGTTTTGGAAAATTGTAAAAAAGAAAAACATTTTTAAAAACATTTTTCTCTTGCTACATCATTGTCCAGCGTAAACCAGTTTGAGTGAGCTGAAGTAGATTTTGACAAAACTTACAGTGTTTTGAGCTTCTGTGTCCTCCAGCTTCTTTAGTAAGGCCTTTTTGTGCTGCGACTGCTGGATTGATTCCATCTGCTCAGGCACAGACACAGGAGGACGTCACAACACTCACTGTACCATACTGGTTAAAACTCAATCACTGTTCTCTTTAAAAAAAAAAGAATCATAAATTCCCTCCGAGACTTAATGGTTCCTTTCTTGGGTCTGTGTTTTATCTTTGTCTCTGATTACGTCTTTCTGATCTGACCTCTAAAAGACAGTCATGGGTGAGTAAATTGCAGAGATGGATCTTAACCCTAAATAAACCCTTTCTAAGCCCAGAAATAGCTAAGAAAGACATTAGCTGCCTCTGTTACACTACTCAAGATTTAGCAAGTATAGATAACAGATGAATAGATAAACGGATGGATGGATTGATCAATCAATAGATAGATAAATGGATGGATGGATGGATGGATGGATGGATGGATGGATGGATAGATGAACAGGTTGATGCATGGACAGATAGAGTACCTGGGATAATCTCTGTTCTCTAAGAAGGTGGCGCAGCGTTCGGCTTGTTGCCTCAAATATCTGCAGTTTCTTGAGCAGCAATTCCTTCTGGTGGGCCAGCGTTGAAGACGCAGAACCAGAGAGCTTTTATAGCACAAAGCAAACGTAAAGTCAGTAAAGAAGCACTTCAGTCCAAGAGAAACTTGTTTTGTAAAATCCCTCTACAACAAATTCAGTTGGTTAATACTCACTTCTCTGCCAGCAGAGCCTCGTTTAAAAAGCGATTCTCGCAGCTCTGACACCTGCTCAGCTGCTGCAGCTCCACTGAGCTCAGCTTCCCTCAGTTTCCTGAGCAGAGCATGTTTGTCCTGCTGCAGACTCTCTCTGTCTACCCTGCAAAAACAAGAAAGAGCCAAATGCTCAAGTTTTCTTTATTTTCACAAAAGTGTTCACAGCTATGAAATTGAACAACTTAAACTTTTATTATTTTAGCATGATACTTTTATTGTCTTCTTAGCTTGGTCTGAACACCGGTGTATTTATAGGCCTAGAAAACAAACGGCCCATAATTCACACTGAAACTAACAGAGATTTAGAAAAAAAAAAGACAAAAACTGTGTTTAAAAGAGAATCTTTACATGTCGAATGAGACATTTATTCTAACCTCTTAGCGTACGTGTGACAAATAATTTGTGCAATTATTTCAAAAGAATATTCAATCAAATCATCAATTTGCTATTGTGGGATCAATAAAAGTTCTATTCTATTCAAAATGTGTTCTGTTTTAATAAATGTGGACAAACACACACAATGGTTTGTCTTGAATTGAAATGGTTTACACTGCAGTAATCAGAGCTGTTGTTTGTCAAAAGGTTTCTTCTCTAAAAACATCCACTGCTTCTATGCTGGAAGGACTGGGCCTTAAAACAGAAAAAGAAAAAATCAAATCCGTCTTTACCTAAGATTTGCTGTATTAATTTAGAAAGTCTTAAAATCAGTGTCCTTTAGAGGAAATGTTTTTTTTTTGTTCCAAAAACTTTTTTTCTTTTAATTTATATTATAAGAATTTATCATTATTTTAAGTATCGCAATCAATAAATAGTAAATTATTCATTAAAATTGTTTTGCATATGCAAACAAAATTGATTGTAGAATAGAAATTTGACAAAAGAATTAAATCAAATTGTACTAAATCCGAATTTCACTGGAATTGTGAAGTTGATTCAGTAGTTAGGCCCTGAAAGCAGCATTACACGCTTCTAATGACATGATTGATGCTATAAATAAGTTGAAATTTAGACAAGCAAAAAAATTATTCTCACAGCAAAATGATCCGAGGATTAACAAGTGGTTCTACGTAGAAGAAATGCTTCTAGAGGATCAAGATGTTTTCAAAATTCCGTTTACCAAAGAATTTGTTGATTTTACTATGTTAGTTAAATATTGTACCAAAAGGCTTTTTTTTTTCCTCAAACAGCAAACTTGTTTGATAGTATAACCACCAGTTGTGCTCCGTCTCCTCCAGCATCTTCTCCATGGATTGGCGTAGTCGTGTGTTCTCCTTTTCAGTCTCCTCCAGCTGCTCGGTCACTTCAGCCAGCTCCTCCTCCTGCTCAGCAATCACACGCTGGGAGACGTTGAGCTGCTCAGTCTGACGCTCAAGCAGGTGATCCTTCTTCTGCAGTTCCACCTGTATAGACAGTTCACCCGAGGACGAAAAACAAAACACAACCCGCAGATTACCGAGGACTTTGCTTTCTTTGAGTTTGTAGTCTGAAAGCATTTGAGATCAAAATGAAAAGATGTTGTTTCAGTAATTTCACTCCAGTATAACGTTGAAAATAAAACAGAATTACCCAAATGAATACGTACAGATTTCTTTTTTAAAAACAACGAAATGTTTGACTTTCCTCTGTGACGCACCCAAAATGTATTTTTTTAGACAAAATAAAATAAAAAGCTATATTTTTTATTTATTTTTTCTTAAGAAGGATGTGAATATTAAAAAAAAGTTACCAAAAAATCTCACCAGAATCTAATTTTCTTGCATTTTACACTAAGATCCAAAAGAGGAATATTGAGAAACGTAGCTAATTTTGCATTATGTAAAGCATAAAAAAGATTGATTTCTTAACAGAAACAACTTTTCCAGCTTGGTTTATGAAAGATTTTGCCTGAGATCAAGTCTAGCTTGGATCATGTGTTGAACGTCAGATGCAAACGGAAGTGTTTAGATGTGAAACAAGCCAGAAGCATACCTCATTTTTCAGAGAGCTGATTTCAGTCAGTAAGCTGTCAATCTTTCTCTCATACTGGCTGATTCGTCCTTGTAGATCTTCTTCTTTCTCTGATGTGAGGTCAGCCAAACGAAGCACAGGTTGGCCGGGTTCTGGTTCTGGTTCGGCGACTGGTGGTGTGACCTCCAGGCAATGTGTTGGCCCCTTAATGCAAAAGGGTCTTAACAATTCTGACAGCCACAAACAAACGTGTCATAAAGATGTTAAACTCACAGTGGATAGAACAGAGGTGTCTTTTTGCCAACGGCCACATACTGATGGTAATAAAAATGTTAAAATACTTTTTTTTTCTTTTTTAAATAAGTTTTAATTGAAGATAGTTTGACAAAATATTTTTTCTAAAGATATTCTGGTCTAGATTGTAACTACTGTTTTTGGATTTGGTTTATAATACTGTAAATGAAGATACACTTTTTATTTACATCGACAGACAAATGTCGATGTAAACAAATGATGCCATTATAATTTATCCTAATCATAAACAGACATATTTGCACTTACAGTAAAGAGCACATGAAACCAGAAAATGTGAAAATTTGATTAATTGCTTGAAAAGGAGTCCAGCAAATGTATGCAGCCCCTCTTTGAACCTAGACTTTTATTTGTATGAACTCGGTTTATTAAAATTACTAATGTTTATTGACTATTTTTTTATCTTATTTTGATGATATGCAGTATGTGTTTGTGTATTCCTTTTAAAAATATTTAAGTCAATGACATTTTGTGATTGTTTTTATTTTTATTAAATGAACAATGAAAGGAAAGCAGTAGATGTTTCTGAGTCAGTATTCCTCCCAGTACAGGAGAAAACACTTGAAGCCCTGTAAATAAATAATACTACAAACACTACAATTAATGGATTATATTGTTTATTAATGTATACCATGGGGAACTATGTATTTTAAACCTTTTTCAATTTAATCTATGTTATGTTAATTTTATGTAATTTTATTTTATGCAAATTCATGTAAATAATGTACTTTTTAATTTCATTCATTTTATTTTATCTACAGTGTCTTGGTGAATGGCCATGGTCAGCATGGGACAGAGGATGAAAACTAGCTAAGGCTACAATCCTGCTTATTTACAGTGTTTCTCTCTTTTAGAGCACTCCACACTGTTTTTGTATGGATTTTCCCTTTAATAAATAAATACAAATAAAAATATAAATACAAATAACGTTGGGATAACAAAGGTTTTGGACAGAATTGATGCAGACAGAGAGTTTTAGTATATTCAAGACAAATGTAGAAGACAGAATTTTGTTTGTTGTGGTTATCTTAAAGCAGGGGATGGAC
Organism: Oryzias sinensis; assembly: GCA_037389245.1. Classification (NCBI taxonomy): domain Eukaryota; kingdom Metazoa; phylum Chordata; class Actinopteri; order Beloniformes; family Adrianichthyidae; genus Oryzias; species Oryzias sinensis. The sequence continues at coordinate 3,735 of JAUDJI010001033.1, read as the reverse complement.
AATGGGCTGTTACCTCCCATTTGTATGAAATTCTCTTTGTGGATGTCTTTCCTGGTGGGATCCAAGGTACTCTGGTTTTGACGTTAACAGTGGGGCGAAGGGTTACTTTGTCATCCTTCACCGTTCCCTTTAAAAGACAAAGTAACACAAGATAGAAATAAGGCATCAGATTGGTAAAAAAAAAAATCTTACCTGTACAAATGAAACAGACGTAAGTTTTAAAAAAGATTTTCAAACAGCATTTGGTTACTATAAACAGACTGGAACAGAGCAAACCTCTGGGATCAGAGTAAAGTAGATTTTAACCTGAGGTCTCCTGGCAGGACTTTTCCTTTGGCTCTTCACGTGCACATGCACTGGAGTGGTTTCACTGACGTGCACGTGAATTGGAGGTGAGCTTGAACGAGTTGGCATCGTCTTTCTCTGTGGAACAAGATTTATGTCTTCAAAGAACTAAAGTACACAAAAAATCACAAGAGAAAAGAACATAAACACAAAAACAAATGTCTTTGAGCACTGAAAGAAAAATATGGACAAGATATTGTTGGTACTACTTAGCAAAAAGTAGTACACTTTAACTGTATTTTATTAAGTATACATTAGTAAGAGTAGGCTTTGGCAAGTAAACTATGGAGCATGTACTTGTGCAGAAAGTATACTAACTAAATACTGCTTCAGACTAAATTGCAATATTTTAAGTTTATGATATATAGTATATATAAAGTAAACTTACTTGTAGTATAGACTAAATATACTTGTAGTACACCAAATAGACTACTTAACCATAAGAAAAAAAGCTTTTTAATGCGCTCATCGCTTTAAAGGCGCTTTAACAAGAGTGTACATAAAAACATATTTTTAAGCAAAGAAGCGTGTTGAGAAAAAAAGAAAAGAAACTTTAAAGCTAATATCTTGAACAAATCATTCATAGGAACAATCAGCGGAGGTCTGCTATTTTGTACACAAATTAGACTCTATTTTTAAAGCTTTAATTTAAACAAACGCAACAAAAGAGCATTGCGCACTGATTCTAGCATATTTTAAGGCTCTTGAATCTGTTTCTATCGATAGTAGACAAACATTTAATGACCAAGAAATAAACACAGAGCGACTTACCGTTAGCAGAACAGCCTTCTAAGCGTTTATAGTTTTTCGAAGGCATAAAAGTTCAACTTACCATAGGCGAAACTAAACTGTGTTCATTGGAAGATAAATAGCTTTCATTTGCTTATTTTGTGTGTGTTTGTTTGTTTGTTTGTTTGTTTGTTTTACACGCTTATCTGGTTGGATATCTTTCTCATTCGGTTAGAGTAGAAGCTCGATTAACTTGGAGCAGGAAAGCTAAGTCTCGTGTGGTTGGCTAGTTTAAACCACGTGGTATGCACTTCGGCCAACGATTGGAGCAGAGACAGCATGCTATCGTTGCTAAGCGACAACGTCAACTGGAGATCATCACGCGAGAAACGAGAGGGACTGGCGTGACTGGAAAAAAGAAGACAATGAACTCAAGTATATACAGTTACCGACCACTTTATTAGCTACACATTGTTAGACCCCCTTTTGCCTTTAGAACCGCTTTAATCATTGGTGGCACATATTTAACAGGGTACTGGAAACACTCCTCAGAACGTTTGGTCCATATTGACATGTTAGCATCACGCAGTTGCTGCAGATTTGCTGCAGATTTGTCAGCTGCACATCCATGATGCCAATCTTCTGTTCCACAACATCCCAAAGGGGCTCTGTTGGGTTGAGGTCTGGCAAAAGAGACTCCAATACTTTGATTCCTTTATTCTGAGGCAGGAGCCCCTCTGGATGATCGGAGTGCATTTTTAATGAATGAAGGGGTCAGAGCTGGATGCAAATGGCCTCCACCAGGCTGGCGTCAGGCCAGTTTGCAGGACCAGCTTTCAGTCAAAGAACACCGATTGAGATATGCTCCCAATGTTACCGTTGGAGACACTCCTTCCCCGGACAGAAATTGTTCATTCCCTTGAGGCCTCGTCCAGAGCTTCAGGGTCCACGCTGACTCTTAAAGCCTGCTGCTCATATGCTGGTACAGGTACTCCACCCCAATGAGGTTCTCTGCAGTGAAGACAGAGAGCTCAGTCTGTTTAGAGGCTGCATTCTTGTAGATTGATATGATGTCAGATTTACAGCTCTGCCCTCTTTTGTGACTGTTCATCCTTGTATCCAGCATGTTTGGTGAAACCCTTAACTATCTGAAGACCAATCCCCCTTTGGCTCTTCTGGTTAAGGACGTGCTTGAGGTAGCCACTGTGCAGAGGCGGCAGATGTTTCTCAGCTGCAGCCAGACATGCAGCAGGTGCAGCGCGGTCCTTGTTCCACCCCACCATCTATTAGACATATTTTGGTCTTGGAGACGTCCCTGCGGGAACTGTGTTAACATTAGTAGGTAGGTAGGAAATTGCACATAAAGTCCAAGTTTCCACATTTGTGAAACTGAACAGCACCTGCAGTTATCTGGGACAAACTGCAGGAGGTGGAGGTGGAAGTGCTCCAGAAAGGTGGAGCCTCTCGCATGGCGATAAACTGGCACGGTGACCCCGCCTTTCGTCAGCCTTCCAGTCTCAGTGTCAAGCTGCAACTCTGGCCAGTCTTGAATGCAGCTAAGGTGGCACCTCTGAATGCTCCAAATCTCCTTCATGCAGAGAGCATCCAGCAAAGGGATGTCCAGGGTGTCAGTTCCTGCCGGGCCAAAAAAGGTGTCCAATAGATTCTGAAAGAGGAATGTCAAGTTGAACCACCAGCTGGCCCCACTCCTACTAGACAAACATAAAGAGACCTTTAGGACAGAACTGTGTCCAACATGTCAGCAGTAATAAAAAAATGATGAATCTAAGTTTGTACGGAAAACAAGGCAGCTGTCCTGGACACAACGTCTCTGGTGCAGCACCCATGGTCCACATATATATCCTGGAAGGGAGGGAGGACCCTTGGCAAGTTGACACTGCCTTATCAGCCTGGTTGCCATCCTGGACAGACCCTCATAGCCCTCAGAGAAGGCAAGCACGCTCATGATGACCTGACCATGCTCCTTGCCAACATTGGTAACCCAGGTGGCCGAGTCAAAAGCAGCTCCGGCAAACCTCTTCGTCACCTAAATAGGGATGTTTTCTAAAAACAGACTCAAACAGCTGCTTTAGAATCCACACGAGAAAAACATCCTCAAACCTTCTTGGTGGAGTATCGGGTTTAAGAAACTAGCTAGCCCCTCAATCCCAGCTATGTAAGGCTCAGCCAGAGGGTCAACCTTCTCCATGGAGCCACCTAGCCGAGCAGAGATGCCACCATCAGGTGAAGGAGGTGGAGCCTCGACAAGAAAAGGAGGAGCCTGAATTTGTGAGGTTAAGACAGAAAGAACAGATTCCAAATAAAGAACAAACCTCCATGCAGAGAGCATCCAGTGACTCACATGTGCTTGGACAACAAAAAGTAAATGGCAGAAGTTGTAACAGTAAAATATGTCTAACACAAATATAATACAAATCTGTTAGCTCAGCTGGACAAGTTAAAAAATAAAATCCTGATAATGCACACTTTATTCTTGTTATTTGTTTGATTTAGGTTGCTTTTCCGCAAAAAGCGGGCTATTTGCTTCGTGGTGCCACCATTTTCACAGTAACATGACAACGCGCTCTGCTGAGCAAACACAAACCGCAACTGCATGTATGCTGGTCAACACAATGGTTTAAATAAAGCATCAGTTCAGAG
>JAUDJI010001032.1:0-11755 GCA_037389245.1 Oryzias sinensis | reverse complement strand
TGAAGATTAATAACCCCTCTTGTTAAAGTAAAATATGTCCAACCCAAGAGGCCCTCAGCTCTCATCTGACTGCCCAGCTGTTGGACAGGACAAGTTAAAAAAGAAAAAAAAAAAAAAAGAAAAATTTTAGCAAAACTTTTAGCAAAAAACTTAGAGTCGATAATGCCCACATTAATCAGCTTTGACCAAACTGGCTTTATTAAAACCAGACATTCATATCACAGCATTAGGCGGCTTATAAATATTTTATACTGCACCTCTTCAACTGGCACCCCCGAAATGTTCATCTCCACGGATGCTGAAAAGGACTTTGATCGGGTTGAGTGGCCTTATCTGTTTTACACTTTGAGACACTTTGGTTTTGGCTCTAAATCCCTATCATGGATCAAATTTCTTTACACATCACCTATGGCACGTATTTGCACTAATAACCATTACTCGAAATACTTCCCCTTGGGCCGTGGAACTAGACAGGGCTGTCCTCTTTCCCCTCTTTTATTTGCGCTAGCCATTGAACCGTCCGTGGCGGCCATTAGAACAAACTCTCTCTTGATGGGTGGTGTAGATCATAAAGTAGCCTTATTTGCAGATGACCTTTTATGATTTATTTCAGATCCAGCTGTCTCCATGCCACCAGTTTTAGCTCTGCTGAGGGAGTTTGGTCAGATCTCTGGCTACAAATGAAACCTAAATAAAAGTGAACTTCTTTGTCATGTTTGCTTGGCGATACAGACCCAGATGCTGAAACCCGGAAAGAAACACAGAAGAGTTAGATGGAAGCTTAAATTGGTTTATTTTCCCGAACGTGGATCCGAGGGTGAGTGATATGACGATTGTCCGACTGCGTGATGTGTATGGGGTGACGACCGGGAGTTCTGGCTTGGAGTTGTGGCGTAGCTCGAGATCTTGCTGTGCTTGGGATTCTTTGTTTGGCTGGTGTTGTGGCGTGGCTTTAGATCACTTTATCTTAACCCTCTGTTTCCTCCATCATTTATTGATAAGACTTTTGCCCTGTGGAGAAATCGTGGCTTAGTTTCAGTAAAAGACTTTTACACGGATGGAACTTTAGCTACGTTTGAATTACTATCTAAAAAGTGTAAGCTTCCCAACACTCACTTTTTCAGGTATCAGCAGCCTCGTAATTTTATTTGTTGTCACTTCCCTGACCCTTCTAGTGTCCCAATGGCCACTATGACTGATACTTTCATGGGGATCAACTGTCATGGTGCCTCTGTCAGTTCTCCTCCCCCTCCCCTCTCTCATCGCATCCGAAGATTGAAACCAGCTGTGGACACTCAGCTCATCACCTCACCGCCTTCTTAAGGAGATTCATCGCCAGTTTGTTACTTACTTCGGTGCTTGCTTGGTCATCTTGTTATTCTGGCTCGCCATGTAAATCCGATACTTACCTTGTCTTATGATCCGCTCTCAGGTTCCTCCACCACGAGTGTCCACATGGAATATCTTCACCAAGATCTGATCCTGCCATCCTCGCCTCAAGCCTCGCTCAGCTCCAGCTCTATGCCGTTGCTTTAGAGCCCCAGTCTTCAGAATGTGACCTACAAAAACTGTTCATTTTTCCTGCCAGAAAAAAAAACTTTGTTAATCACCCTTCGTCTGAGTTTCCTTCGGGGTTCCATCATCTGGGTCTGCTACGTCATTAATACCATGACAGAACGAACTGGCCAAAAACCCAGACCCAGCTGACCCAGGAAGACTCCGACTAGCCGTCACCTAACAAGGATTAGCCTTGGGACGTCAAGCCAAATCTTTGACTCAAATGGCTTCAGTGCATCAAGATCTCTTCCGCCGCCTTGATGGCATCACTCAAGCCCTGATGGACTTAACAGGTCAAAACTCGGCTAACACCGCCGCTTCCTCATCAATTCCCACACCCAGTAGCTTCAACACTTTCGCTTCCAGTTCAGCTCCAGAAAACTTCCGCCTCCAACCGAAAACGTTCCACGGTGACATTGAAGCATGTGGTGGTTTCCTCCTCCAATGCCAATTAATATTTCTACAGGCACCCCGTTATCATCAAGCTGACCACAGCAAGATAACTTTAATAGTAAACTCACTAAGGAACAAGGCCTTACAGTGGGCTCAGACTTTTCTCTCAGCTAACCCCACATACCATGTTTCTTTTGATCATTTCATCAGAGAATTCCGTCTGGTGTTCGACCAACCCCGGAGAGAGGAGGAGGCTTCACGACAACTAACTAAACTCAAACAACGCAACTGCTCCGTAAGTGACCACCTGATTGATTTTCGCATACTGGCAGAGGAGGCTGGCTGGCCGGACGTCGCCCTGAAGGGGAATATTCTATCAATCCCTAAATGACTCGATCATGGATCATTTATGCTCTCAACCTGAGACTCATAGCTTCGAAGAACTGGTCTCAGCAGCACTACACTCAGACGTTCGTATCAGAGAACGACAGAGAGAATGCATCCGACAAGAACGCAAGGTACCCCCTAACCCAAACGCTTACACTACACTCTCGGAACCATCACTACCACCTGATTGTAAATTTTTCAGTAAAAATCCGGATGAACCCATGCAAATAGGTCATTCCAAACTATCACCAGAGGAACGCCAGAGACGGAAAAATGAGGGAGCATGTTTCTACTGCTGACTTCCCGGGCACATTGTCAATCAATGTCAGCTCCGTTTAAAAGCCAAGACCCCCCGCTAGAAGGCAGGCAACGGGTGTGTAAATTCAGTTCTCATATGGAGAAGAATTTTCTGTTTTTTGTACCTGTCAAGCTATGCACTCAGGATGGATGTTATGACTTCAAGGCTCTAGTAGATTCTGGCACTGAACAGAGCTTTATTGACTGTAACCTGGTCTCCAAGCTGAATCTTCCCACAGAAACTCTGGAACCTCGTAGAGGCTGCTGGTCTAGGGGGTCAACCCCTGTCCTGGATCACACATCGCACCAAACCTTTTCAACTCATCACCTCCGGTAATCATAGGGAACACATACAGTTTTTCGTCCCCAAAACCCATCAAACACCTTTCGTCTTGGGGTTGTCTTGGCTGCGCACTCACAATCTCCAGTTTGATTGGGTTAGAGGTAATATCATAACCTGGAGCTCCTTCTGCATGGGTAATTGTCTCAGATCCGCTGAACCCCTTATTCGCCCCAGCACTATTCACGTTTCAGAAGAAATCAATCTCACCCGTGTTCCACCATGTTACCACAATCTCAAATCGGTTTTCAGTAAATCAAAAGCTGGTTTACTTCCCCTTCACAGACCCTATGATTGCGCCATCGAGTTACTTAACTGCGCGTCACTTCCTAAAAGCAGACTGTTTAATCTGTCCCGTCCTGAAATATTAGCAATGGAGAAGTACATTCAGGAGGCCCTTTCTTCTGCCCTAATACGAACCTCGTCTTCACCAGTTGGGGCAGGGTTTTTTTTGTCGAAAATAAAGATAAGACCCTGCGCCCTTGTATTGACTATCACAAGCTAAACCAGATCACTGTAAAGGACAAATACTCTCTTTCCCTTATCGGTTCTGCTTTTGACACCATTCAAAAAGCCTGGGTTTTCACTAAGCTAGACCTCCATAACGCTTACCATTTGGTCCGTATAAAAGAGGGTGACGACTGGAAAACTGCATTTAACACTCTGTTAGGGCATTTTGAATATCCAGTCATGCCTTTCGGCCTCATCAACGCCCCCGCAATTGTCCAGCGCCTAGTTAATGACATACTCCCTGACTTCCTCAAACGCTTTGTTTTTGTCCAACTTGACGACATCCTTATTTACTCTCCGGACATTTCCCAACACACCGTTCATGTACGTCTCGTCCTGGAGCGTCTGCTCGAGAAACAACTCTATGTAAAAGCAGAAAAGTGCGAGTTTCACGCTTCTACCATCGGGTACGTTTTTGAACCGGGTAATATTAAACCTGATCCTGCAAAAATCAAGGCCGTCTCCAACTGAGAACCACCCGAGAAAAGAAGGAAACTCCAACAATTCTTAGGGTTCGCCAACTTTTATCGTCGCTTCATTCGGAACTGCAGCACCATAGCCTCACCCCTCACACAACTCACATCCATCAAGAGACCTTTCTCCTGGGGACCCAAAGCTCAGTCAGCATTCAATAAACTCAAGGAACATTTTGTAACTGCTCCCATCCTCATCCAACCAGACCCCACCAGTCAATTTGTTGTGGAGGTTGATACCTCTGATACTGGAGTTGGAGCAGTTCTGTCCCAACAGAAAAAGTCATCTGACCACCTGAAACCATGCACATTCTTCTCCCATAAGTTATTTTTGGCTGAACGGAACTACGACGTGGAAAACCAAGAGTTGCTGGCCATCAAACTCGCATTAGAAGAATGGTCACTGGCTGGAGGGGGCTCAACACCCGTTTATAGTGTGGACTGACCAAAAAGACTTGGCTTATTTGCGGTCAGCAAAAAGACTCAATTCTCGACAAGCCTGTTGGTGTTTATTTTTTGACAGATTCAACTTTACAATAACTTACAGACCTGGAAGCCGTAACATTAAGCCTGACGCCCTCTCTCGGAGTGATGACTCGGTCTCCTCCACCCTTATACCATCCACCTGCATCGTGGGGAGTCTCACTTGGGACGTTGAGTCTAGAGTGTTACAGGCACAAGGTGAGGAGCCTGATCATCCCACAGTCACAGAATTGGCGGAGATCCTGGTCCGGACTGTGTTCCGAAATCATGGCATCCCAAAGGACATTGTCTCTGACTGTGGACCCCAATTCGTCCTGGAGGTTTGGAAGACCTTCTGCTCAGCGTTAGGGGCTATGGTCACCCTGACATCTGGCTATCATTCCCAATCTAATGGTCAGGCGGAGAGGGCCAATCAGGAGCTTGAGGCCGCTCTTTGTTCGCTAGCAGCCCAGAATCCTGCCGATTGGTCCAAGTTCCTAGTCTGGATGCCCACAACAACCACCTGTCATCAGCCACAGGGGTTTACCCATTTGAAGCCTCACTTGGGTACTCACCATCTCTGTTCCCCTCATAGGAGCTCGACTTAGCAGTTCCCTCGGTTCAGCACCACCTCCAGGGATGCCAAGACATCTGGCATCAAACCAGGGAAGCTCTCCTGTGCACCAGGGAGAGTAATTGCCGCATCGCAAACCTTCACAGGGTGGTGGGACCCACTTACCTACCAGGTCAGAAAGTTTGGCTTTCTTCACGCAATATACCCATCCAGGCTTCCTCCCGCAAACTGGCACCTCGCTTCATCGGACCCTACACCATTGAACGTATCATCAACCCCACCTGTGTCTGCTTACGACTTCCGGCGGCTCTTAAGGTTCACCCATCGTTTCACATATCCCAGGTAAAACCTGTGCAGGAGAGCCCTCTTTGCCCGCCGTCCGCTTCCCCTCCTTCCGCCCGTATCATAGACGGTGCCCCGGCTTACACTGTTAGCCACGTGTTAGATGTCCGGCGTCGGGGTTGGGTTTTCAATACCTGGTGGATAGGGGGAGTTACGATCTAGAGGAACAGTCGTGGATCTCCCGTTCCCTTATACTGGACTGTTCCCTAATTGACGACTTCTTCCGTGCCCACCCGGATCGTCGACCTGGACCGCCCGATGGCGGTCGTTGAGGGGGGTACTGTCATGGTGCCTCTTTCAGGTCTCCTCCCCTTCCCATCTCTCATCGCATCAAAAGATTGGAACCAGCTGTGGACACTCAGCTCATCACTGCCTTCTTAAGGAGATCCAGCCCAGCATTCATTGCCAGTTCGTTACCTACTTCGGTGCTTGCTTGGTCATCTTGTTATACTGTCTCGCCACGTAAACCTGATACTTACCTTGTCTAATGATCCGCTCTCAGGTTCCTCCACCATGAGTGTCCACCTGGAATATCTTCGCCAAGATCCGATCCTGCCATCCTCGCCTCAAGCCTCGCTCAGCTCCAGCCACGACATGTCTCTCGTCAAGACGCCCGAAATGTTCCAGCCTTCCTCGCCTCCTGTCTTGGTCTGCTCCTGCCACGCCACGTTTCTGGTCAAAATCTCCAAGGGGTCCTCAGCCTACAACAACACTGCCGTTGCTTTAGAGCCCCAGTCTACAGAACGTGACCTACAAAAACTATTGATTATTCCTGCCGAAAAAATAAAAACTTTGTCAATCACTCTTCGCCTGAGTTTCCTTCCGGAATAAATAACTTCCAAGAAGTTATTTATTCCATGTTTGTCTTGAAGTTCCTGGGATGTTATCAATTTTCTATCAATAATTAAATGCTCTACTAGTGTTACGCCCCCTGCTTGCCAAACTGAGAAGTGTATTATTGTTTTGTTGATAAGGATGTCCGGGTTCTTCCAGATTGTTGTCATTTTGCACGGTAAAAATGAAGATTTTGATACTTTAAGAAATTCCCACCAGGCTGTTAAAGTGGCATTTATATTAATATTTGGAAACAATCTTGTTTTTTAACTCTTTGGGTAATAAATGGTAGATCTCACAGGTTAAACTTTCCACATAACGCCTGTTCCAAATCCAACCATGAGTTGGTTTCTGGATTATTTTTTAACCATTATAAGATGTATTGTAATCTATTTGCAAGAAAGTACTTGTAGAAGTTTGGTAATTCTAAGCCTCCACAGTTTTTTGCAGATTTTAAAGTTTTTAGACTAATTCTTGCAGGTATATTTTTTCATTGAAAGCTTGATATGGATGAGTCTAATGTTTTGAACCATTTTAGTGGCGGTTGTGTGGGGATCATTGAGAAGAGATTATTAACTTGAAGTAAGATTTTCATTTTAACCGTGGCTACCTTGCCCATGAGGGACAGAGGCAGGTTGACCCAGCGGGTTAGATAATCCTGTATGCTTTTCAGTAATGGGATCTGGTTTAACTGCGCCAGTTCTGATCATTTGGGTGAAAAATAAATACCCAGATGTTTCATATTGCCAGATTTAATTGGTATCGAGAGTCTTTGCTCCGCATTAATGTTCAGTGGTAATAAAACAGATTCATTCCAATTAATTGAGTAGTCTGATATGGAGGAGAATTCATTAATAATTGTTTACTGTTTCATTTACAGAACGTGAATTATTTAAAACAGTACTATGTAATTTGCATAGAGACTAATTTTATGATGGCTGTGTTTGGTTTAAATTCTTTTAATGCTCTCATTCTGTCTCATTGCTGTAGCAATGTGTTGTTTACATCCTACAGTTACCACGAAATAAAGGGACATAAAACAGAAATGGCTCTGCGTCTGAGCATAAAGTATATTTTTTGTTTTCATGATAACGAGATAGTGGATCTCTTTCTCATGAGAAAACGGTTAAAAAAAGTAGGGCAGGCTGTTTTCAGCTACCGTACCAATCTGAACATGTTGAATGTTGTTTAGTCCAAACCAAAATTCTAATTAAAAAGCTCTAATTGAAACTCCCTAGGAATGTGAATGTCTACATTTCCTGATTATGTGATGATTTAATAGTTCATCCTGTAAAAACTTCTGTACTCATTCAGAGTTGAAACTCTCAGTGTCTTTTATTTTATTGTGTCATCTATTTGTCAGTTGTGGTTAAAACGGTAGTCAAATCTTTTGTACAGCACGCTTTTGTGGATTTATGGTAGTTTTGTCAGCACAAGGTTTACTTAACCCGCAGTTACTTTATGGTCAGGATAAATAAATGTCAGGCTCAAATCAAACACTCATTTACTACAAAAGTAGCTATTCAGACACGTTAAACAAAGTAGCATGTGGCTGTATAAACATAAAGCGTTATGTTATTTCCTTAATTATACCCTGTGATAAAGTGATGCTGTGCTGCAAGATAACAAAAATACAAATAAAAATAACAAATAAACGATAGACCTCTACCTCTTTGAAGACTTAGCAGACGTAGTTTATGAACAAATCTCAGAAGGACTTGATCTAAGAAAATCTGACTTTATTGACTTTCTTTTAGTACTATCAGGAAAATGTACATTCATTTTTACAAAGGTAATTCCGTGAGGTAGTTTTACGGTAATTTTATGGTAGCATGTTTGTCTTAAAAGTCTTGGAAAATTAGTAAAAATGTCATAGTATTAAGCACCCACATTCCTTTCCATATTGGTTTCCAGAGACACCTTAAACATGTAAAAAGATAGCTTTCTCCACTCATCCGCACTGAGAAAGACCAGTTCAGATGTCTCAAGCCTTTCTTTTGGAGTCTCCTGGACGCCTCCTGGGGTTGGTGTTCTGGATATGTCCCCACTGGAGAAGACCGTTGACGTGCTGGAGGAACTACGTGTCTCAGCTCGTCTGGGAGCACCTTCAGGTCCCACCAGAAGATGCTAATGGAGGTCACAGCCTCTTAGCTTAGGATGCTGCCCCTGAGACCCAGCCCCCAATAGGCAGAAGAAGATGGATGGATGGATGGATGGATGGATGTATGTATGAATGAATGAATGGATAGGTGAACGAATAAACGAACAAAAAGGCACAGACATATGGTCAGAAGACTTAACTAATGGTTTAATAAGTGAAGGGATGGATGGATGAATAAGTTTAAAAAATTTTCTCCTGGAGAAACGAGAGGCTTCCACACGTTGGAGAAAATGCTGAATTGTTTTTCTTGACAAACATGCAGGGTTTTCAGAGACTCCTGAAAACGCCCTGTGTGCGTCTTGAGCACATCCTGTGAGTCCTGTGAGCGTCCTGAGCCAGTCCTGTTCTGAGCCCATCCTGTGCGTGTCCTTTACGCGTCCTGTGCGCGTTCTTTGTGTTTCCTGTGTGCGTCCTAAACCAGTCCTGTTCTAAACCCATCCTGTGCATGTCTTATGCGTCTCCTTTGCGCGTCCTGAACCCGTCCTGAGCATTTCCTGTGCGTGTCCTTTTCTTTGCGCGTCCAGAGCCCGTGTCCTGTGTGTCCTTGTCCAGAGAGTGTCTTGTGCGTGTCCAAAGTGCATGTCCTGTGTGAGTCCTGAGCCCTTCATGTGCGTGTTATGTGCACGTCTTATGAGAGTCCTTTGCGCGTCCTAAACCCATCCTGAGTGTGTCTTGACTTGTCATGTCCTTTGCGCATCCTGTGTGCGTCCTGAGCGAGTCCTGCGCCCATCCTGAGCACCCCCTGTTTACGTCCTCTGCGCGACCTTTGATCGTCCTGTACGTATCCTAAGTGCGTCCTGTGCGCATCCGGTTTACGCCCGGAACATGTCCTGTGCGTGTCCTTTGGGTGTCCTGTTGTGAGCGCGTCCTGAGCATGTCCTGGGTCTGTCCTGAGCACGTCCTGTGCATGTCCTGTGGGTGTCCTTTGCGTGTCCTTAGCCTTTCCTGAGCCCATCCTGTGCGCGTCCTGAGCTCGTCCTGTTTGCATCCCGAGCCCATCCTGTGCTCGTCCTGAGCGTGTCCTGTGGGTGCAATGTTCTGAGCGCATCCTGGGTCTGTCCTGAGCGAAACCTGTTCATGTCCTGTTCTGAGCGCGTCCTGTGCGTGTCCTTTGCGGGTCCTGAGTCCATCCTGTGCGCATCCTGAGCATGTCCTGTGGGCCACTTAAGCCCATCCTGTGTACGTCCTGAGCGCGTCCTATGCATGTCCTTTGCGTGTCCTGAGCCCGCCCTGAGTCTGTCCTCAGAATAACAACATAAGGAAAGAAAGACAACAGACCACAGGTACCCTTTTATGAGGAGAAGGATCATAGATCATACCCAGCAACAATCTCTCTCCGCTCATGCGAATATTCTGTCGCCTCCTCCTTTATTAAATTTGTTGGGTATTCCTTAAATTACACATGAGCTGAGCTTTAAAGGGAGGGGGAAAGAGATAAAGCACAGCTGCAGTGCAATCAGAAAACATTAATTGCAACATGTCTGTCTTTTCACAGTCTTGCTACATCATCTTTGGACCTGCAAAGCCTTTAGCTAATAGATAACTGACACAGAGTGTCCTGGGATTCAGGTCTTGACACAGATAACACATAGCCTTCATGCTGATGCTGGGAAGACGCTAAGATAGTCGGTTTCCTCACAAGAGGTTCACCTCCACCTTCCTGTGAAACAGAACTTGGACACAAACACTTCTGCATGTATGATTACATTACCTTTATAGCTAGGTAATGCGTGAAAGCAAATAAGAGATAACTTATATAAATTTTTCCAACAGTGTCTTGTGCATGTCCTTTTCTGAGCGCGTCCTGAGGAGGAATTTTATTGATTTTTTATCATTTAAATATTAAAGAGTCAGGCGCCTAAAGAAGTGGGGGGACAACAGAGCGGACTGACTGATGTTAGGGATACTTTAAGGAGAACTGAGCAAATAAGGGAGTGGTTTTCCTGCAGTCAGCCACCCACACCTGATCAGTGGGAGGGATCCAGGATTGACTTTGTTTGATGCTGCAGGCGGACAGGTGAGGCCCCCCCCCCCATCCCCCCCTGTCGTTCTGCCGGTCGAGATGCTGGATCCTTCAATGGACTCGCACTTCTCATCTGCGACAAGTGAAGGAAAGAAAAAGTTGACATCAGCAAATCAGAACACGCTGAAGAGGACTTCTGTAAAGGCTAGACAAAGGTACGTCTGACAGAAAAAGAAAACAGAATTCCCTGACAGAGGTCAGAGTTCAGCAGAATTCCCTTGAGTTGGGATTAACACTTCTCTAAATTCAAGAGCTTAGTTTTGTAAAAAATTGAATTAAAATCCTTCATTTGCATAATGTGACTAAAATGAAAATGACAGTAGTTAAAATAATTAATTTATTGTTAATTAATGTCTTCCAGTCAGGAAATGCTGAATGGTAACACAGTTCCATACAGCAGAAGATTCCGGTGCTTCCTGTGGCGCCACTACTTCCTCGGTGTCCTTCTGACTGCAGCTGTGTTTTTCATCTGCAACACAAGCATGAAGACCGTGATGCCGGACCTGACCTCCAAACTGTGGGTGACAAACCTTTCAAAGAAGGTCATTACTTCAACTGGAAAACAAGGTTTAGTCTCTGATGGAACAGGGCGGTCTCCAACAGAGAGGACAATTGTTTCTGTCCCTCAGTTTGATGGTTTGATGTCGTTGATGCCATCAGCGCCACCGACAACAGGAAGGACACAGGAGCCTCAAACAAAACTCCACGCACAGCCTCATGGTCTGACCCATGTTCCCTACAAATCGCCTGGACCTTACTTGGTGGAGTATCCCTCTGAGTACCACTTTGTGATAAATGAGCCACAAAAGTGTGAAAAGGAAGAGCCGTTTGTGGTGCTGGTCGTTCCGGTGGCTCCTCACAACAGGGCTCATCGGGACATCATCCGGAGCACCTGGGGCAGCCAGAGCCAGGTTCTCGGCAGGAAAGTGCTGCTCTTTTTCCTGCTGGGGCTGCAAGATGGAGAAGCCGCACCACAGCTCCAACAGCAGCTGCAGCGTGAGAGCCGACGGCACCGAGACCTGATCCAGAGCGACTTTCTGGACTGCTACAAGAACCTGACCATCAAGACCATGGTGATGCTGGAGTGGCTGGACTCATACTGCTCCAGTGCCTCTTATGCCATGAAGATTGACTCAGATATGTTCCTCAATGTGGGCAATCTCATCATTATGCTCCTGCAGGCTCCAAAAAGTAACTACATGACCGGTCGAGTGGATTATAGGTTCGCAGTTCATAGAAATCCCTCATCCAAGTTTTACATACCTGAGAATCTGTACCCCCGACAGCAGTTTCCCCCCTATGCTCTGGGTCTGGGCTACATCTTGTCTTTGGACCTCCCTAAGAAGCTCATCATAGCCTCCAGGCATGTCAAAGCCATTTACATTGAGGATGTGTATTTGGG
>JAUDJI010001031.1:0-11757 GCA_037389245.1 Oryzias sinensis | reverse complement strand
TCAGTGGAAAGTCTCTTTTGAGGACTTTCAGGTGAGTCATCTTTAGATAGACCAGTCAGCAAAGGAAACCTAGTTATTTATTGCCAGTAGTATTGACAGACATTTTCATTGTAAATCAATTTAAAAATATCTGGCACCAAACAGCCAACAACTGGACAATGGCAAAATAAAAGGGGGAGGCACCCCTCAGGTTTGTTCTCTTTGAATTCCACTTCAGAATGGGGGTCACAGGAAAGTGACTGTCTAAACCAAAGCCATAGTAGGCTTCCTCCAGTGAGCAGACTGACATCCTCTGGAGTCCAAACAGCTTTCCTGAGGACCAGCATTGGCTGTGGGGGCAGCACAGACTGCAGTTTTATCTGCTGAATTAATGTCCCACCCTGACTGTCTTTTGATCTGTTCCCACAGCGTTCCCAGTGGTCTTTTCATCAGAATTATGACGGTTTTAGACCAAATTAAAAAAGCTGAGTCGTTTTCTAGGACATTGTTTCTGCAGAGCGGCAAGAGTTCATTTCATTCACTTCTGAGTTGTGGGCGGGAATATATACATGGAGCAACCCCGCCCCCACTTCCCTTCTGTAACATTACTGGGGCAACAAAAATGGCAGCAAAATTGTAGCCCTCCAGTCGTCCAGTTTAGATCCAGATTCCAGCTCAGACGAGGAAGACAAAGACGAACACGGATCTATTTGTCTGACAGTGGATCATCAGAAAAAGGCCAGAGCAGGAAGACTTTGACCCCCCCCCCCAGCGTAGTCTTTGTCACAATTAGGCCCTTTGTTTAAATGTCATTCTTCTATCTGCTCCTGATTCAATGAATAAAGAAATATATAGAAATTCAGTTTTAATCTTGATTTTCTTCATCTATGTTGTCCATCATCACAAGAACATGATGAAAACACCAAAAACATGGGTCTTTATAAACACCACAACACTTTCAATCATGATTCAACTCCAGAGGAGAAGGTTTAGCAAAAGTAAAATAAATCAGAAATAACGGAAAGATGATTTTGGACCAAAGCTGCGTTCATATTGAATGTGATTCGCGCATCAGAGGCGTCTGTTTTCCATGTAAAGTCAATCTACAGATGTGATCAGAGGCCGTGTTTTGAGCATCAAAACCACTGTAACTCTTTCTCAGCTTTGTGATTTGACCATTTTTTTAAAATCTATGTGCTTTTATTTGCCTGCATGAATTAACCTGCAGTTATTTGAGATTTTGTGTTGTGGTTGTTTTTCTCTTGTACAGATACAGGGCTTTAACCTGAGCGGCAGTGAGTTCTCGTATGCCAGCGACTGTGCAGGCTTCTTCTCCGCTGGTATCTGGATGGGTCTGATGACCAGTCTTCTCATGGTGCTGGTGCTGACCTACGGCCTGCACATGATCATGCAGCTGAACACCATGGACCGCTTTGATGATCCCAAGGGACCGGCCATTTCTGTGCCGCAGACAGAGTAGCACACGTTTGGGCTGGGCTTCCTCCATCGTTCTTCCTAAGAAGCCGCACCCCCCACATTCCTCACCCCCCCTGATGTATTTGATGTGAAACATATTTATTAGTGGTGGTTTTTGAGTTTACAATGTACACACTGTATGTGCAGTTAAAGTATGAGAGTATGACTATTGTTTTGAGATGGTTCCAGGTTTTCTGCTAAATTATTTTTATTTTAGGTAATATTTGGTCTCTGGAAGGACTTTATTTACTGACGACATGCATAGACCACGGGAATAGTCCTCCTCATGGAGTCATTTCATCTGTGTATAAAGCAAGAAAGGGAAATGTACTGGGTAGACTATAATTTATATGAAACAGAGGTTATTTATTGTTGAATGTGATGTCATTTGTCTGAGTTAGTGTTTCCAGTGTGAGTTTGATACAGAGCTGTGAAAAAAGGAATGCACTTTCACCTTCATCGAGCTTCATTATTGTTTTATTGTTGCTGTGAGTTCAATAAACCATTTGTGAGATGAATATTTGTCTGTTTCTCTCTTTCACTTATCAATTATTTTAGTTGCAGACAATTATTTATTTTCTGTTGTTTTTTTGTGGTGAAAATTAAGAAAAAGAAACAAATTTCAATCTGATCTATTTATTTCAGGGTTTTCTCTTTTTTCAGTTTGAGTACTGATGTCGGATTTTTTTGAAGAGTTCCTCACTGAGGAAACCTAACATGGAAACGCAGATCTGCCAGCAGGTTTCTCCACTACATAAGAAGTTTAAATTGCCTTGCTCCTCGGGGAACATTATCTTGCATTTATTCAACCCAGCGCTGCTAAGCCTTTGAGGATGTCACTGTCAGCCTTTGATGACGTCACTGTCAGCTTTTAGTGATGTCACTGTCAGCCTTTGATGACGTCGCTGGCAGCCTTTGATGGCCGTGGGTGTCAACCTTTGATGTGACTGTCAGCTTTAAGTTACGTCACTGTCAGCCATTGATGATGTCACTGTCAGCCATTGATGACGTCACTGTCAGCCTTTGATGACGTCACAGTCAGCCATTTATGACGTCACCGTCAGCCTTTGATGATGTCACTGACAGCTTTGAGTGAGACATCCCTGTCAGCCATTGATGACGTCACCGTCAGCCTTTGATGACGTCACCGTCAGCCTTTGATGATGTCACTGTCAGTCCTAGACGATTTCACTGTCAGCCTTTGATGACGTCACTGTCAGCTTTTAGTGACGTCACTGTCAGCATTTGATGATGGAACTGTCAGCCTTTGTCAATGTGAGCCTTTGATGGTGTCACTGTCAGCCTTTGATGATGTCACTGTCAACTTTTAGTGATGTCACTGTCAGCCTTAGATGACGTCACTATCAGGCTTTGATTTTGTCACTTTCAGCCATTGATGATGTCACTGTCAGCTTTTTGGTGATGTCACTGTCAGCCTTTGATAAGCGTTGCTGTCAGCTTTTAGTGACGTCACTGTCGGCCATTGATGATGTCACTGTCAGCCTTAGATGACGTCACTGTCAGCTTTTAGTGATGTCACTGTCCGCCTTTGATGATGTCACTGTATGCCTTTGATGACGTCACTGTCAGCCATAGATGACTTCACTGGCAGCCTTTGATGTTTTCACTGTCAGCCATTGATGACGTCTCTGTTAGCGATTGATGACGTCACTGTCAGTTTTAAGTGACATCACTGTCAGCCATTGATGACGTCACTGTCAACCATTGATGATGTCACTGTCAACCCTTGATGATGTCACTGTCAGCCTTAGATGACGTCACTGTCAGGTTTTAGTGATGTCACTGTCAGTCCTAGACAAGGTCACTGTCAGCCTTTGATGATGTCACTGTATGCCTTTGATGAGCGTCAGGTTGGTCAGGCCAGTTGTCCAATTGTGGGTCATTCATGGATTTTGGGACCTGCATGGCAAAGTCGGGGTTCAGCCAGCAGTCAGCTGTGGGTAAGGCATGGTGTCTGGGGCAGGCATGGAAAAGTCAGGGTCGGGCTGGGATGCATAGGGGACAACCACTGGGACAGAGACAGGCTGTGGTGCGTCCGGGACCACCACCGGAACAGGAATGGGACATCAAAGAGGGTGGCGGTGGCAGTGATGACGACTCCTCCCTGAAGAGCGGGCGACTGGAGCAGGACCAATATTGTACTCTCTGCTTCTGGGCAGTAGACCTCCAGAAGCCGCATGTCCCGCTCTGCTTGGTCCAGAAAAGGATTGCTGGTCCATTCTCTCAGGTACGAGGCTTGATGAAGGACATAAATGCAGAGACGGGAGGCACACGGTTCCAAGGCAAGGAGTTTATTATCATTACAGAAAACGCTGCCGAACAGGGAAACAAAAAACTAGGGATGGCCCGTTTGACACGGGTGCTGCAGCGCTTGTTTCACCTTCATGAAACAGAGTGGTTCGTCACAATGTTTTGGGGCGTGTATCAACCAGCGCAGATCACGAGGTTGATGACGTATGAAGCGCCAAATGCATTGTTAGGTCGAACCACGGTTCAGATGTCATTTGTGTTTGAACAGTTGGGCGTGCTATTCTCTATAAATATGAAATGAATCCTGAACGTTTCCCGACAAATTTTATTGTTTCCCCTGAATTGGAATCAGCGTCAGTTCATTGTACTTTACCATGGCTCCTTGTAAAAACACATGCTGTGGCCCAGGGTCTTTTCAACCTGGTTGCTACTTGTTCTCCTTTGGCTTTTCCCATCAGGGGTTGCCACAGTGAAACAACCTCTCTTTTGAGGATGAGACACATGGTTAATTTGGCAATGTTTTATGCTGGATGCCCTTCCTGGTGCAACCCTCTCAATCTATCTGGGCTTGGGACTGGCACAGAAGCAGCGAAGGGAATAGGGAGCAGCCTGGGTTTGAATCTTGGTTTCATGGATGAAAGGCGCCGCAAACCAACACGAGCTAAACTGGCTCCCCTTTCAACCTAGTGTCTACTAATAAGAGAATATTGTAATGACCCAGGAACATCACTTTAGTGGGGAAGTAAGTCCGAGCTGCTAATTAAACGTTTTCATTGGAGAGCTGTCCGTGTCCCATATTCCACAAAACTCTGCACAGTCTCAGAGAGACCTAAGAAGGCAAATAAGCAAAATCTCCTATCAAACATGAACACCCATTTATTCAAACACACCATTAACAGCCAAACAGCACGGAGGTCACTTCTGCTTCCAGCCCTCTCACTCATGGTTTTTCACCCAAGATTCCCCACTTCCTATGAGTCTTACAAACTGAGGCTCGCTACAATACACCGTGATACACTATGGGGCGGCCGTGATGCAGCGGTAGGGCGGTCGACCCATGATCGTAAGGTTGCAGGTTCAATTCCCGCCTTGTCGAAGTGTCCTTGGGCAAGACACTGAACCCCACCTTGCCTCTGGTGGGAGGTTGGCGCCAGTGTTTGGCAGCGGAGCCGCTGCCAGTGTGTGAATGTGTGTGTGCATGGGTGAATGGGACTGTGACTGTAAAGCGCTTTGGGCCTTCAAAAGAGTGTAGAAAGCGCTATATAAGTATATGCCATTTACCATTTATGAACCTTATTTATAAAGAAAATACTTTTACGAATATGTGATGGCAACAACTCGCTATTGTTATAGAGTTAGCTCAGCAGAAAAGTCATGATGTCTGCATCCACAGATCCTGGGTTCAAGACCAGTGTTTTTACAATTTCTTTTGTTTTGCTTTGAGTTTATTTTCTTCAAGTGATCTGTGTTTTGCTGTGTCAAGCACTTCTCACAGAAAACGTAACATTGTTGTTTTACATTGTTTTTTATCATCATTAACAACATTGTTTTGTTTTATGGTCCTTTTTCATTATCATTTCCACATTGAAGTGTTGCAAGGAGCTTAGTTGAAGCACATGGTATACGTCCAGTCCGCCACCAGATGCTGCTGTTCTGTGCGGTTTCAAAGCCCTGAATGGGTGGTTCATTTTTCCAGCACAATTACATGAACCCCTAGGAAAGCTTCATGGGGCTTCTATTTCCATCCCTACAAAATATGAAAAAAAAAACCCCAAAAAACTGTAGGCCAACCGGTTAAACAGCGCAGAAGACGGTCAGGGGCAGGATGAACCAGGGGGGCATTCCAGATAGCAGGTTATGCTAGTTACCACGGTAACTTTGAGGCTAAGGAACCGGATAACCTCAGCTTTCGGTTCCAGAAATGGAGGTATGTTTCAGGGTATGTCAAGTTGTCATAGCAACTCATGTTCTGAACATAACCTGGTCTGGAGCAGGTTTAGTTGAAGTTGAGAGGGTGATAAAACCATGTATGGATGTTCAAGATTCATGATTTGCTTTATTGTCATTCCTCACATAGTATTTGCAGAGAAATACACAGGTGAGACGGGATGTTGTTTCTTACTAGCATGACAGCGCAAAAAAGCAGCAATAATAAAAAATAGCAATAAAATAACAATCCAAAAATTAAAAAATAACAATGAAATAAGATGAATAAAAAAGGAAAGACAAACTTTTTTACATTGATCTAACTTAATTATTTGCTTCAGTTAAGATAAATCTTTTTTTTTTTTGTTAAGTCAGCTTAAAAATAGCACGTAGTTATCAGACATTTATTTTACTTTCATTCAAATTAATTCAATTAAGGTGCTACTTTTAGATTGGCACCGCAAGGAATTGTGGGATACCATTCCCTTTGCCTGTCTGGGTGTGGGTTTTTGATCAAATGTGTTTAGTTGTAGCTGTTTTACTGTGTTTTGTCTAGTTATTTGTCCTGTTATGTTTAATTCTTTCAGCACCATGAGTAAGAGGGAGGGAGAGGATGATGAGTTTGTTTAGCACCTCTAGTGCTTTAAAGGGCAATGTTAAAATCTGAGACATGGTAATTGAGGTTATGTTTCATATAGTGAATCCATTTTATTTCAATCATCTTATTGTTATATGAATGAGAATATCTACAGGCTCAAACTTAGACATATGAGAGTTCAAGAAGTACAATAAATTAAGATGAAAAAACATTTAATTGAATTCGAGTAATATGACATTTAGTTAGATAAATATGTAAATTTTAATGTCACTTAAAAGCTGTGGTTGCACACTTCTTTAGCCTCAAACTTACCGTGGGAGCTAGCATAACCTGCTTTCTGGAATACCCCCTTGTCTTTTGGAACTGACATACCCAGAGAAAGCAAGTTCAGGCGGATTTCAGCCAGAGTTCAGAGTTAAAGTCAGGGTAGCTTAAACATGCTTTCTGGAATACCCCCTGGTAATGGTATGCCTGTTTTTGCAGGTTGGGGTACGATTCCATTCAGTGTCCAGCTGAACATTTTGAAGTTTACATATGAAATGTTGGGCACTGCAACCATAAAGTGTGAAAAAAAAAGAAATTTGCAGATTAATTATAAGCCTTAGGCGCACATATATATCAAAACACTAGCATAGTTAAAATAATGCAATGTTAGCATGATGCTAACATCCAGGCTAATATTTGTTGTTCTCCGTGAATGGAAACACTTTTAACACAAACATTAGCATGAAAGAAATCCCCAATAATCGCTGGGATGCTGTACGCACGGCCTGATCACTTTTTAGAACCAAGACTTTACTTTGATTTGATACACATTGACATTTATTCACCCCTCCCTGCAGTATCATCATTCCGCTCTGTGGGTAGAAGTGAGCAAGCGGATTCCCAAGAGGCTCTGAGTTCCATCATTTGGACAGACAACAGGTCATGGCTGTAAGTTTACAGTTCAAGACAGTTCTACTTTTTAATTTGATCAGATGTAACTACATATAATCCATAACAAAATAAACAGTTGTAATGTGTGATATTTGGCTATAAATTGAGAAGCAAACCACGGCTCCAACCTCAGCATCTCTTAACCAACTGTATTATTGATGAGTCAGGATGACCAATTTATGTCAAACAGGCTTTAATGTGATACACAGCATTCATTGGTCTTGTGCTAATGCTATATATTTTTTATCACTTCCTAACTATGGGTATTGTGAGGGCGAACACCCTACATACATTATAAATTTATCTGAAACAGCAGCGTACGAGGAATACTTTAACAACATTACTGCCAGTGTTTTTAGGACATACAAGCCCTTTCCAAAAATTAGAATATCATAGAAGTGTTTTTCCATAATTCCATTCAAGAATTTAGAATTTCATCAAATCTACACCCATCTGTCACTTACACAGGTCCACCTTGTTAGTAGTGAGTTGGACCCCCTTTTGCCTTAAGAACTGCCTTAATCCTTGGTGGCATACAAGGTTCTGGAGAGTTTTGTCCACATTGACATGACAGCATCGCACAGTAGCTGCAGATTTGTCGGCTGTACATCCATGATGCCAATCTCCTGTTCCACCACATCCCAGAGGTTCTCTGTTGGGTTGATATCTGGTGACTGTGGAGACCATTTGAGTCCAGTGAACTAGTTTTTATGCTCAAGAAACCAGTCTGAGATGATTCCAGCTTTATGACATGGTGCCTTATCCTGCTGGAAGTAGCCATCAGAAGATGGTTCACTGTGGTCATTGAGGGATGGACATGGTCAGCAACAATATTCAGGAAGGCTGTGGTGTTGGAACCATGCTAAGTTGGTACCAAGAGGCCCAAAGTTTGCCAAGAAAATATCCCCCACACCATGACACCACTACCAGCCTGGACATTCTGATACAAGGCAGGATGGATTCACGCTTTCATGTTGTTGAAGCCAAATTCTGACCCTACCATCCAAATGTTGCATCAGAAATGAAGACTCATCGACTTTGTTCCAACCTTATCTTGTTTAAATTTGATGAGCCTGTTTGAATTGTAGCCTCAGCTTAGCTACCCCCGTGGTGTCCTTTGGTCTTGAGCTGCTGCAGCCCACCTGCCTCAAGGCTTAATGTGTTGTACTTTCAGAGTTACTCTTCTGCATTCCTCTGTCATCTTCTGCTTGTGCGGTTTTCTTTTTAAGTCCTTTTTGATTCTGTGCAGGTTGGCAATGACCTTAAGCCATTCCCCTGTAAAACCTGTTACGTAGTCACAGCTGCCTTCACTTCTTTAATCCGTCTCTGTGAATTTAAAGAACTCTGCCAGGCTCGTTCTGCTCACTGGCTTGTTTGCTGATCCCTGTTACTCTGTTTAATGATGTATTTTGTGATTGCTATAAATGTACTTGTGGTAATTCCCCACATCTGGATTTCCTCCTGCTTGCCTGAATATGACAACAGCGGTTGGAACCAGTGGTTCTTTGAGTTCCTGTTGTCTTTCTATTAGCTGGAACTAGTCTTACCATTCTTCTCTGATCTCTGTCATCAACAAGGCATTTTCACCCTCAGAACTGCTGCTCACTGGATATTTTCTCTTTTTTAGACCATTCTCTGTAAAACCTAGAGATGGTTGTGGGTGAAAATCCCGGTAGATCAGCAGATTCTGAAATCCTCGGACCAGTCCATCTGACACCAACAACCACTTCAATCACCTTTCTTCTCCGTTCTGATGCTCGGTTTGAACTGCAGCAGATCACCCTAATTATGTCTACATACCTAAATGCATTGAGTTTCTGCCATGTGATTGGCTGATTTGAAATTTCCATTAAAGAGCAGTTGGACTGGTGTCCCATTGAGTGTAAATTTGTGTTTTTCTCCCAGTCAAGCTTGGACTTTCTGTGCTCCTGTGCCACCCTGCTATCTGGCGTCAGGGGTACCTTTGGCAATCCTGCTGGCCCTGGTCTGGGTGGCTGGTGTGATTGCCCAGCGGGTGGATTACCTCTATCTGCTATCCTGTGTGGGTGTCAGGGGGCCTGGCTGCTGCTTCAGCAGGAGTCTCAGTGTGGGGTGAACGGGCATCCTCCCTGTTTTTACATTCCATCATCCACCTCAGCTGAACATAAACACTCACCTAAACACAGGTGCTATCTCACCTTTGCACAAATGAACAACCTTGGGAGTATTTCAGGTCAGCAGTGCTCCTCCCTGCGGGCGGTTCAGTCTAATCAACTCACCTGTTCAGCGTCCTACTTAAGTTCCAGGGGCCTGTTTCAGAAAGGAGGTTAAGTGTAATTTCTGAGTGCGTTAACCCTGAAATCAGGGAAACCCTGGGTTTTCTGTTTCAGAATGGGAGGTTTGTTAAACCAGAGTAAACAGAGTAAGTCAAACCCGTTTCTGAAAGAGAGGTAACTTATACTCGGAGTCAGTATCCATGGTTACTTATGCTGTGAACCTAACCTGGTCGGGAGCAGGTTTTATTCTCCAAGCTCAAAGTTTCTGCCGGTCCCCTCCCCTTTTTAAAGACGAAGCGGTATTTTTCGCTTTAACCTTCATTGTCCACATTTCCGTCACACAGAGACGGTCTAAGTGACAAGAATGGCTTGTTCTTTTCTGGAGGACCCAATAGACGAGGAGGCTGCATTAATTCATAGAGAATTACATTTACGTCGTACGAGGATTTTGAGAAGACTCGATTTTTTGTCATTTCCCCATACGTTTTTGTTTGAGCGTTACCGTTTTTCGTTGCAGTCAATTACATATACAATGAAAACAACATTAGGGATTGCTATGTAGATGTTTCATATGTCAAATATTGTCAACAAAGCCTACATCCATGACATGCATATTCCTAACTACTCAGTGTTTTATCAGGGCCTGTTTGGATGAACAAAGAGCTGATTTCCTGGAGATGGGAAATGTTTTTAGATCAGTTAATGAGGGCAATTTTCCACGGCACACTTGACCATCTCCCACGGCACACTAGTGTGCCGTGGGAGATGGTCACACTGGTTGAAAAACACTGCTTTAGGGTCCCTGAAGATGTGAAAATGACCTCTAAAACGTAGGTGGAGTTTCTGACTGACCACTCTCGTTTGTGGTACAAAAGGAAGAACAGTGTTTTCTTCATGCATGACAATGCTCCATCTCATGCTGCAAGGAACACCTCTGCATCATGAGCTGCTATGGGCATAAAAGGAGATTAACTGAGGCTCCCATCCTCCCCTGACCTCAACCCTATTGAGAACCTCTGGAACATCCTAAAGCAAAATATCTCTGAGGCTGGGGGGCAGTTCACATCCAAACAGCAGTTCTGGGAGGCTATTCTGATATCCTGCAAAGAAATTCAAGCAGAAAACCTCCAAAAACTCACAAGTTCAATGGATGCAACAATTGTGAAGGTGTTACACAATAAAGGCCCGTACACACCGGGACGAATATTCGCCAGCGTTTTTCAACACATTTTTTGTGTTCACACCTAGGCGATTTCGGTGACGATGAGCCGAGCGAACATGCAATTTCATTCCCTGACATTAGATGGCGCTTAATGTAAAACAGAAACACCCCTGTACACAAGGTGGCGCTGCGCAACTTTACACTTCTTAAAGTCGCTTTTCACTCAGAAGAAGAGAGCAAGTATTTACGCTCTTGTCAGAATCAAACAAAGAAGACGTGAATATTTCCAGCACCAGTAGCTCTAGCTCCAGAGATGAAGAAATTATTGTTCTGTTGAATGATGAAAGACGCCGGAAAAGACGTCGATTTTGGGTACATCCCATAGTTACGAGAAGAGAAGAACATGGGGAGTTTTATCGACTGGTACAACAGCTGAAAATGTATCATGAGCGTTTTCGGGGATATTTTAGAATGTCCGTCAGTGAGTGCATCTTCTTCGTCTTATTTCTTCGCGGCAGTGTAGACGCTACTTGGCGTCTATCTTCTTCGCCATGACGTATGTGTGCTCAGCAAGACAGTTTTGTGTTTGAGCGCCCCCAAGTTGTGTTTTACTGTAACTTCAGAAGCTCCAGACACGTGTGCAAAAGCGGCATTCTCATTGGTCGTATAGTTTTTTGACGCGGCGCGTCAAACCAAAAAAAAACAAACCCAAGGCGTTTTTTAAAAAATGACGCTTTGACGCGTGGCGTTTTTCGCGTCGGTGTGCACACTCACATTGGTGCCCTTTGTTTAGTCACGAGGTGTTAAACGTCGGCGAATATTGCGCGCGAAATTCGTCCCGGTGTGAACAGGCCTTAAAGGTGTGTTCATGGAAGTTGACCAATTAAGATGATTTTGAATTCAATTCAATTCAATTTTATTTGTATAGCCCAAAATCACAACAACAGTCGTCTTGATGGGCTTCGAAGTAAAAATTAACTCAAAAGGATCATGAATACAAAGAGTTCAATAGGAAAATACTAAAATGAACTAACAAACTGACTAAGCTATACTGGCATCCCTGCCCTTAGACCCCCCTTCTCTGTAAGGAAAAACTCCCAAAAAAAACGGATTCCGGAAAAAACGAAGAAACCTCAGGGGTGTCCACATGAAGG
>JAUDJI010001030.1:0-11761 GCA_037389245.1 Oryzias sinensis | reverse complement strand
ATGGATGGATGGATGGATGGATGGATGGATGGATGGATGGATGGATGATGGATGGATGGATGGATGGATGGATGGATGAATGGATGATGGATGGATGGATGGATGGATGGACAGACTGTGTAAGTCCGTGTGGGACAGGAAAAGATCAAATCCAGAGCAGGAATGTGACGTCAGGCTTCAGTAAACAGCAGGAGTCGTTGATGTTTCAGATGAGTTCAGGTCAAAGGTGGAGTTCCTCACAGCTCTGTTTTGGAGCCCTGAACTCTTCTTTCAGCGCCGTCTTTCCCATGTTTTTCTTTCTCCAACCGCTGAGTCAGCGTTTGACGCCAGCAGACGTCTTTGTCCTGAAGTCTCCCGCCGTGGCCGCTGACTGCAGACCAAACCCGTTTCAGGCGGGTTGTCTGCGTAACGCCGCGTCATTCTCCTCCTCAGGGACCAAAACTGGAACAAAAGTCGGTTCTCTGCACATTTTCATCCAGATTTTTTTAAACAGAAAAATTGATGCAAAAATATGAAAAATATACCAACAAAGACAATGATGTGAGATCCAATGAAGAAGTCAGAATCTCTATGGAGGACAGCACTTCATGGGAATCGTCATAGTTTTTAGTTAGGTGTGTTTCCCATTGAAACGTCATACTCTTCCTGTAAACTGCTGGTCTGGAACCAGAGTCCCAAATCCTGTTTTGTCCCTGTGGTCACATGACAATGAAGACGTCCCAGAATCGCTGTTATGACTGAACAACGTGCAGAAAATCAGCTGACAGTAAACGTTAAAACAGAAATGGTTTGCAGAAACAGCAGCAGAATGGTGGATTTCATCTCCGTTTCTGTTTGGAGGCTTTTCTTTGTTGACTGGAGGAGGGAGGAGGGAGAAGACGGGGTTTCTGGGAGAGCTGTGAGCGTCCAGAGCAGAGAAACAGAAAAGCTGATGTTTGTTTGAGGAGGATCATGAATGAAAGCGCCTGCAGGCAGAAGGAAGTCTGGATTCCTGCTCTGAACGGCGAGGTTAGCGTGGTTCAGCCATCCATCAAAACGTCACTGAAGAAGCTTCACACAGAGCCGCTCTTCATCATCTCAGACGGCTTTTCACCACGGATTCCAGGCCGCCGGGTCTCGCCGTGGGTGTGACTCCAGTGCCTCGACCTTTCCACTCAGGACGCTTTCTTTCTCCGGAGCATTTTTCAAATGAATGTTTAACTAAAGTCCCAAGCCACACCTGAAACATCTCACCTGTTTACTTTCCTCTCCATTTATCCCTGCAGAAACGCTTTCAATGAAAGAAGCTCTAGACCAGAAACGACAGGAAGTCACGTGTTGTTCTTTGGTCATTGTCATGTTTTGCAGCATCGGAACAGTTTTCCACACGTGTTAAAGTCAGCGATTTAAAATAAACAAGACCTGCTTTTATTTTGAAAGGTTTCTGAGTCTTAGTGAAATTCCCAGATGTATCTGCTGTGCTGCTCTAAGGAGAATCTTCTATCATTCCCATGGGATGTTTATGTCAGATTGCAGTGGATGCAGTTTATTTTTCCCAGACAGCTTTGTCAGGAAAAAGCTGCTGTGATGATAAACAGAAAGACTCGGACCACATTTATCAATAAATATTGTTCCGTTCTTTTCCCAAACATCTCCAAGAAGGAAAATACCATTTCAGTCAGAAATGTCCTGAAAGCTGTGAGAAATGCCCCCCCCCCCTCCAAAGAGGAACAACTACAGACATAAAATCCTCATTTCTACACATATTTCATTGTTTTCTCTGTTCATAAGCACTTCCACTTTCTGCCATCAATCTGCTCCCATCATCTGCGTCCCTCCTCTTCCTCATCAGCTCATCTCTCGGATCAGCGCGTCGTTCCTGGACTTCCTCTCCGTCACGGTGGACCGGATCTGCCACTGAGGCTTTTGGGGCTGAAGCCAGAAGAGCTAATTCCTCCATTTATATTTATGAATGCAGAAGCTGGAGCCAGCTAAACAATGCAAATCAAATTGAGTTGCTTTGTTAATGTTTCTGTGTTAATTTTTCAACATCTCCCCAAACTCCTCTGATGCCAGCTTTGTGCTGCATTCATGCACCGCTGAACATTTGGAAAAGATAAATGAACAGAGAGGCTGTGATGTGAGGAGGAGCTGCAGCATCCAGGAGGAGCAGCAAACACCAGATTAACGCCGCTCTCAGCCCGCAACAGAGTGAGGCTAACGTGAAGGACATACATGCACTAGAGCCGCTGTAGGAGGACGGTGTGAGGCCGTCTCTGGAGCGGATCTGAGCCGGAAGAATGAAGCCGCTCCGTCGCCGACGGAGATGAGAAAGGTCACGCCGTTTACAGAGAGGAGGAGCAGAAAAGGAGGCAGATCTCCAGCTGCTCCTCCAACACAATCCTCCCCTCCACCACGAACCGGTTCTGTGTGCAGAGAACCGGTTCTCTGCACACAGAACCGGTTCTCTGCACACAGAACCGGTTCTGTGCTGACAAAGCGGAGCTCTGATTTAGGAACACTCAGCAGTTCTGATCCACTTTATCAGAACCGAAGCCAGAAGGAGAAAATCCTCCTGTTTCTTCTCTGAGACCAAAGGAGGTCTGGCTCCTTCAGCTGGTTGCCCCCCTCCCTGGGGCTTCAGGCTCTAATGCCCCCCACCCCGTGGATGTGGGGGTACACCGACCTGTTGAGCAGGAAAACCTAAGAAACAGATTTGTGGATCTTGAAAAACCTTTTTCTACGTCCTGCTGAGCCGAAGATGAAAAGAACCAGAGACGTGTTCTGCTGTGGTTCTCCTCCAGCTCCACTGACATTATGGGATGGAATCTCTCATGTGTCATTTTGACATGCACTCTCAGCATCAAGCACCTTTGTTTCTCTTATTCCCGACCAATCACAGGGTCTCTCACACACACACACAGAGACACACACACACACACAGACACACAGACACACACACACACACACACACACACACACACACACACACACACACACAGACACACACACACACACACACACACACACACACACACACACACACACACACACAAACACACACACACACACACACACACCTCATGGGGAAGGCTTTTCTCAGATGAGTTGTGACGACTTTGTGGACCAGAACTTTGGACCCAGAACCTCTGCAGGAAGAAACGACCTTACAGACAAACAAAGAGTGAACGTCACGGTCCGGCCCCCACAGACCTCTTCTGACAGCAAAGGTTTGAATCCAGCAGCTTCCTGAAGTGAAGAAGCTTCAATCAGACTTGAGAGTCTGAAAACCATAAACTCTTCATCCTCCGCTAAACCACAAATCCATTAAACACCCGCAACGCTCCAACACCTCTCAGCAGCTCTGAAAGCCCAGGAGATAAAACGGAAACATTAAATAGGGAAGCGCCCCTCCTCCTCCTCCTCCTCCTCCTCTTCATCAGAGATGGTGGACCACCATCAGGGAGGCGGGCGATAGGAGGCTCACGGTTTGTTTCCTCTGCTGAACAGGAGCTGGAGACATTTTCATCAGGAATCCTCAGCCTGTGTGAAGACTGTGCTGGACAGGGATGAAGGTCACGCTGAGAAGCCGTCATTTGTGTCAGGATGCTTTTGGACATAAAGCTTTTCTCTATGGTTTGGTGTGGGAGGTCCTCTCCATGACTCAGTTCCCATCTCTGACTTCAAAGACTTTTATTTGCTTTTTCTCTCCATAATGTCTGAAGGTTCTTCCTGTTTCCAAATGCAGTTTGGATTCTTCTGGTCTGGTTTTGCACTCATAGTTTGCTGCTGGAAAATGTTCCCGCCTGCAGGAGGTCCAGAGGCGCCGATGTGTCCTTTAGGTGACCGCTTTAACGTGGGACAGTGTCCCTGTCCAGACCAGAGAGCATTTGGATCTCCATCAAACGTAAATCAGGGGAGATTGGGATCAAATTCATCCCCAAACCTCCAAAACATTAAAAGGTTGATGCTCCGATGTCTTCAAACCGGTCTAAAAGAGGAGATGGAAGAGTGTGGTAACCATGGCAACCACTCTCCCGTCCAACTGTTCAGAGACATGCAGCTCATTCAGCGGACCAAACTTCTGTGACTGAGTCCTAAGACACATTTGAACGTTAGAAGTTTGACTTCTTCTGCCTCGCCTCCCCTTCACCAAGTCATGATGTGAGGAGTGGCGGGGGATGGGCGCGCCACGTCACATGACCATTTCACAGATCATGTGACAGAAAGGAGGGATAAGAACGGAGATGCAACATTTGGACAGACATGATCCTAAATGTCCAGAAAGTGATAAAAACCTTTGATGTTTCTTTAATTCATGAAGGACACGTAAAAACACGAACCAGAAATGTTTTAAGAGTCAGAGAAAAACTGCAGGGAGAACTTCCAGGCTGAATCCTGTCATCAGTTCATTCCTCTGCTGTTTTTGCGTCTTTAGGATGAAAGCAGACTAAAGCCGTTGTCATGATGCCTTTACGGTCCCGCCGGAACGTCGGCTCATCCACGGCACGGAAGCCTTGGTGGTCTTTTCCTGACCTGCAGACTCTCACCTGGAGGTTCTGGCTGACAGAGTCTCTTCAGATTTTTGACTTGTCTGCTGCGATCCCCAGAGGCGTTCAGCTCCTGTCAGGTGACCCCCACTCCATCAGAGAGCGCCGACGCCAAGAGTCTGACGTCCCAATCCGTCCGGCTGGATGATCTGGCCTGCAGCTTGCAGACGCTTTGGCTGAGCAGAGAGCTGCCCCGTCTTGATGGGACGCGTGAGCTGATGGGGGCCGGCCCGCTCTGGTGGAGGGGACGGCCGCCTGCTGTGCTTGTGTCTCTGCCTGCTCTGTTTTGGCAGGTCGTCCTCCTGACTCACTGGCAGCATCGCCGCTTCTGCAGGCCGGCCAAAAGCAGACTGACTCACCAGCTTTGCAATCGTTTGGCTCAAAGCTCTTCTGTTCCATGCCATGGCGGGGAGAGGAAACGTGATGCTGCCCACAGCGGACACGCCTTCAGCGTCTGTACATCAGGAAGGAACGTTTTTCAGAAAATGATTTTGACCTTAACTCGGCTGGATGAAGCTAAAGCACAGACATGGACCTTCTCCTTTGGGAAAAAGGACGTTTTCCTCCCAGAAAGACGACGGAAATGGAGTTAAAACAGAAAAGGCTGCAGGCGACCGCAGGAGGCAGGAGGCCGAACCAGAGACCAGCTTCACAGCAGGACAGTGTGAGGCCAACACCTCAGCTACCCACATCTCCTTCAAGCATGGAGCATGGAAGATCTACATCTGGTGATCCATGGCAGATGGAGGATCTATGGCAGGTGGAGGATCTACATCTGAGGATCTACATCTGGTGATCTATGGCTGGTAGAGAATCTATGATGATGTAGGATCTACATCTGAGGATCTACATCTGGTGATCCATGGCAGATGGAGGATCTATGGCAGGTGGAGGATCTATGATGATGGAGGATCTATGACGATGGAGGATCTATGACGATGGAGGATCTACATCTGAGGATCTACATCTGGTGATCTATGGCAGATGGAGGATCTATGATGATGGAGGATCTATGACGATGGAGGATCTACATCTGAGGATCTACATCTGGTGATCTATGGCAGATGGAGGATCTACAGTTCATTGGAGACTATTGGTGTTCTTGTGTTCTTCCTCCCCGTCACTGCTATCCTAAGTGGTGGACATGAAACAGAAGACCTGCAGAGCCAAACGCTCCTCTTTGATGACATCATCACGGTCCTGAAACGCCCTGAACGTCTGCGTGACCCCCCCCCCCCATGTCGTCTAAAGGAAACACCAAGCAGGGACAGCAGGCGGGTCCATAGGAAAAAGACTTTATTGAAAAACATTTTCAGTTTGTAACAGACTGGTGGAATGTGTGTCGTTCATCCTCACGCCTCATCTTTTTTTCATCTTAAAATCATTTTCACAGCCTGGCCGTCTCATACCACAGGAGTGGGGGCAGGGGGAGGGCTCCAGCCGACGAGCAACCGTGACATGACGAAAAAAACTCGGGTGACGACAAACGATGCAAGTATAATACTGTTACTTCCAAACTGGACTTAAATGAAACATTAACGCCAAAGAAAAACTAATTTAATAAATATTTATGGTACACACTTATGGCACAAATATGCAGCAGTCGGTTTGGCAACTTTTCTCTCATTTTTTAAACCAAATTACCATGGAAACAGTGCAAAACGGGAGCAAAGGGGGGGTGGGCTTTCCATTGAGCGCTAGCTAAAATACATAGCAAAAAATTCAATTTTTTATACAAAACATCTTACTTTAAGAGTTTATAAAAATGTTTTATTGGGTTGTGGTCAATATTTACATAAGCTATTGTCCAAAAAAGGTTTTCTTCTGTGTGACTGAAGTGTTCCACTTTTCTGAGAGTTTTCTTCTTCTCTTTCCTACAAAGGTGAGTAAGGCTATCCAAACATCCCAGGATCCAGATACGTTACAAACACGGATGTATGTACAGGTTCTTACCTACCCAAGAGCGGTGCAAAGTACTGAGTCAGGTGACCAAGGGCTGACCAAACGAGCAAGGCATTTACAGAAGCCTGAGGTGCTTCCAGAAGCCCCGCCCCCTCTGGCGCCGCCGCAGCGGCGCAGAGGTGCAGGCTCCGTGAAGGGCCCCAGATTCAAAGAAACTAAGAAGATTGTCATAATCTGCCGCAGACTGTGTGCGTCGGCGCTGTTTGAGGGTTCAGTTTCACAGTTTACCTTTGCTCTGCGGCACGCGGGCAGAACAGGTCCAGATTCTAACGAACGATGCAGGAAAGAAACAGCAGAGTTTGTGGTTCCTCTTTCAGTGGTTAAGAACACTTTCTGTTGGTGTTTTTTCTCTCAGGATTGACTAAAAAAATAAATTAGAATTGCATATTTGCAGATTTTGTGGCCTCTCAGAGGCACAAACCTCAGACCCTACAAGGCTTGGCTTTTCAGTGAATCTGATCGATCAATGGGCTGATGGGTGGGGGGGCGACGGGGTCACGAGTGGGATGTACGGCAGCATCACACACACACACACACACTCACAGTCATGCATGAGGATGGGGGTGAGATTCTTCCTTTGGGAGGTGTGAGCTGTTCGGGGTCACGTAAGCTGCACACTGAGCCGGGTCGCCCCCCAGGACCGGGGGAGGACACTCCGGGCTACACCGGGCTCAGCGGCTCCAGACGGAACCCAGAACCCAAACCCTGGATTGCATAATGTGCACGTATAGAGTTATATATTAACATCACTTCTTCCTCTCCATCCCGCCCGACCACACCTGTGCTCTACGTGTCTATCATAAATAAATCTGCGTAGTTTCTCATCTTTTCCTCTTTTAAATGTACATCTATGTAGAAAATGGAAACCAAAGACTCCAGAGGAGATGTGTGAAGAGGTGGGGTGAATCTAAATGTCCCTGTGCTTCAAAAACACAAACACGAGAACAGGAGAGCACCGGTCGCGCTGATTCGGGCCCCTGGGGGGCCCCTAATCATTGGACCCCGTGGGGTAAACATTACAGTACCTAGAGCTGCTTCAGCCTGCTAACCTCAGCGAGATCTCGGGCCTCTTCCTCCCCTGATGCATAAAGACAGTAGTAAGGCCAGCTGGGGGGTCTTGGTGCCCCCATTGCCCCGGTCCTGGAGGCGAGCCCTGCTACTCAGACGGGACGCCGCTGCCGGCCCATCTCTAGACACCGCACCCCTCCGTGGACCGCCGGACAAGGAGGGGGGGTGGAAAGTGCTGCACTGTGGAGGATCCTCCACTCTCCAGAAGCAGTAAAAGGGGGGGGGCATGTTTGAGTGACAGGTTCACTACAAGAAAAAACGAAAACTGAAACCAGAACCTGAACCGCAGACCGGATCAGAGATGAGGTGAAGAACGGGCAAACGCCCCAATGTTCACGTGTCGAGGAAAGTGGTGACAGTCAGCCTCCTGGGGGGCTGGGGGGTGAGCAGCAAGGTGAGCTCTGTGAGTCCCTCAGGTGAGGATCAGGGGGGGGGACAGCCTCCGCTTCCTGGCAGGCGGCATTTTGTCTGTTTGGTCCGCTCCCCCCTCCCTCTGAGGGTTTATACCTCTCCTCCCTCCCCAGCAGGAAGGAGCTCACCGCATCCTTCATGGCAGAACGCCGGCCGCAGCGCTCAGAACAAAACCAGGGACTCCAGAGAGCGGTGGCGGCGGCGGCGGCGGCGGCGGCCTTCTCGCTGTGCTCCCCGGCAGCAGAGGGAAAGAAAAGAGGAACAAAACATCCAGGGACAGGAGGGGGGGCCACCAGAGCAGGACACAGAAACTAGCCTGTTTGTGGGCGTGGCCACCCCAACAGAACCTCCGCTCTGGCGTGGACTGCTCCGCCTTCTGCGGGGAGGAGCTCCGCCTCAGACCTTGTAGTAGATGTTGGCCGGACTCTGAGGCGGCATCTCCTGGACGATGTAGACGGGGTGTCCGTAGTCGCCGCTGACCTTCTCGTAATGCGGGCAGAAGACGCTGTCAGCAGTCCTGAGCGGGATGATGATGTCACTGGGCTCTGAGCCGTTGTTGTTGCCGCCCCCTCCGCTTCGCTTGGGCGTGGCCAAGGTGCTTAGGGATAGCGTGGCGGCGTGCTGTGGCGAGTGCTTGCGATGCCGCCTTCGATATTTCAGCAGCAGCAGGACCAGCATGATGATGATGATGATGAAGATGACGCTGCCCGAGGCGATGCCCACAAAGATGGCCACCTCCGAGCCGATGGCGCTGGACTTCCCGTTCTCCGGAGGGCCCGGTTCGCCTCGCGGGGAAGGATCTGCTGGAGAAGAGAAACAGGAAGTTAACCTGATCGACGGTTTTAGAGGGCGTGGGGGGCGGGGCGTCCTTCCCTCAACAAAGAAATAAATACATTTCTGTGCAAAATCTTTGAACAAAATGTTTGATTTTTTGACCCCCCCCCTCTCTTACCGGTTTCCTTCAGAACATTGTTAGTTGTGCCCTTTTCGTCCGTGGACTTGGGGGGGTACGGCACTCTGGTGGGGTTGTCTTTGGGTGAAACGGGGTCAGAGGGACCTGAGAAACACACAGAGGGGTGAACAGGGAGGATCTGCGCCCCCTCTTCGCGTTCATGCATGGTGAGGGTGTATCAGAGTAGGGGCTTGTTCAGGATTTGAACCCAGGACCGTTTGGACTCCTAGAACAGGGAGCTGCAACCAGGCCACAGGGTGTGCTTAACGCTACATTCATGGCTAAAAGCGGCGTGCAGTGGCGCCCCCTACAGGAGGCCGGATGTAAATGTTGTCTCCACGACAACGGCCCCCGTGCAGCCGTGTTGGAGGCGGAGCATAATCGTGATGTCACATTTCCCTCCTCTTCTGTTCAACTGAGCTCCAGGTCGTGTCCGAATCCCCCCCCCACTACTATAAAACTATATCAAATTAACAACATCTAAAACGATGTCGAGACCTGGACTTTCAGACTCCATGATCGATACTTTTTCTGTTTAAATGGTGAATATGATGTCATCGATATCTCAAGGTTAAAATCTAATAAATATGAGCGTTTTGTGACGATTATTTTAGAGTCCACCGTGCTCCACTATGCTTATGCATATTTAAAAAATACATTTAAACAAAAATAAATGTGGCAAACATTGTTCCGATGCAATGCATTGTGGTCTACATTCTCAGATCTAGTGAGCATTGATGCTCACTGGTTTTTCACAGAGACTTCTGGGAAATTTCTAGGGCTCTGGATTTTGTAGATTCAGACAAACTAGAACAAGGAGAACGCGCTGTAGAGTGAGCGGGGGAGGAATTCAGACACGACCTCAGTTTCTGACGATGTCTGAGAAAACTGGAATGCATCTAAATGACAGCAGAGTCCCCCTTTTCATATGTGCACGTGTGTGCATGTATATGCACGTGTGCACGTGTGTGCATGTATATGCACGTGTGCACGTGTGTGCATGTATATGCATGTGTGCACGTGTGTGCATGTATATGCATGTGTGCACGTGTGCGCCCTCCCCAAGCCCCAGGTGACACAGAGATGATGGCGCTGGCCCTATTTGTGCAGACAAACATGTCGGCGAGGCTCCAAAATACTCACTCTGTCCCACTTTCATGATTATCTTCATGGACTTGGTCTTGCACACGCCCCCCTCCTGGTTGTCGATGCCCTCCATGGTGCCGTTGGACGTAGCTGCAGCAGAAAACACCATTGGGGGGTTCAGACACGTTATGGAATAAAAGCTCATCCTCTATCTCAGAGAAACAGACACTTCCCAAAGACAACAGAGCCTCTGAGGAAGGATATGACCCCCCCACCCCACCCCCCACCCCCAGGAACATTTTCCATCTGAGATTGAATAACCTTTAAAAATGTATTGACTTAAAGGTGCTAGTCAGTGTTCTGACGGTGAAGATCTGGAGGAGAACGTTCTCAGAAACGGCTGTTCCTCGGCGGTTCCTCGGCTGTTGCTCGGCTGTTGCTCGGCTGTTCCTCGACGGTTCCTCGGCAGTTGCTCGGCTGTTGCTCAGCGGTTCCTGGGCTGTTCCTCGGCAGTTGCTCTGCAGTTGCTCGGCTGTTGCTCGGCTGTTCCTCGGCGGTTCCTCGGCTGTTGCTCTGCGGTTCCTCGCTGTTGCTCAGCGGTTCCTGGGCTGTTCCTCGGCGGTTGCTCGGCAGTTGCTCGGCTGTTGCTCGGCGGTTCCTGGGCTGTTGCTCGGCGGTTGGTCGGCTGTTTCTCGGCTGTTCCTCAGCTGTTGCTCGGCTGTTCCTCGGCTGTTGCTCGGCGGTTCCTGGGCTGTTGCTCGGCGGTTGCTCGGCTGTTTCTCGGCTGTTGCTCGGCTGTTCCTCGGCGGGTGCTCGGCAGTTGCTCGGCTGTTGCTCGGCTGTTGCTCTGCGGTTCGTGGGCTGTTCCTCTGCGGTTGCTCGGCTGTTTCTCGGCTGTTCCTCTGCTGTTGCTCGGCGGTTCCTGGGCTGTTCCTCTGCGGTTGCTCGGCTGTTTCTCGGCTGTTCCTCTGCTGTTGCTCGGCGGTTCCTGGGCTGTTCCTCTGGGGTTGCTCGGCGGTTGCTCGGCTGTTGCTCGACTGTTTCTCGGCTGTTTCTCAGCTGTTCCTCAGCTGTTTCTCAGCTGTTCCTCAGCCATTCCAAACAGTCTGAGAGCCTTCCTCTCCTTTCAAAAACGGTGTTTATGATGATTGGTGGAACAGAAGAAGCTTTTAAATAGAAAAGCTCCTGTCTGATCAGCAGATCTTCAGCTCCTTCACGGTTTCATTCATTCTCTGACCGTTTGAATGTTTGAATCACCTTCAGAATTTCATCCTTTATGCTTTTATTTCTGCTGTTTTTTTTTCATTGTTTTATTTGGTGGATTTCTGTGTCCGTCCAGCTCGTCTCCAGACATTTCTGCAGGTAAAGTCAGGTGTTACATCATTTCTTTCTTCTCTCTGCTTCATCTGATCATGTGACTTTCATTCATTCTGCTGGTTGATGCCGTGGCGGCGAGCGTTCCCCACGCCGCTCCTCTCAGATTCCAGTTTTTCCAACTGGAAGCATCCGCCACTGCACGCCAAGCCGGCTCTCAAATGGAGCGCACGGGGGCCTGTGTGTGGTGGGGGGGTCTTTGCTGTCATCTCTGCTGCCTCTGGAGGTCATGTGACAGAAGTGCATGTGACTCGGGGGGAGGGGCACTTGTGGTCTATCAGGTCAGTAACACAGAAGCTAACGAGCTGCCAGAGCTTAGCAGCTTGGCTGCCCTCCAGCGCCGCCCCCCCCTCCCCACCAGCCTTCATCCAGTTTGCTC